>VVHJ01001006.1:17831-32492 GCA_015107715.1 Tylochromis polylepis | reverse complement strand
CTTCTTCTGCCCCCCTTCCACTGACAGCGATACACAGCATTACAGCTGTCTAAATATTACTTCTCCCTTTTTCTCCTCTTCATCTTGCTCCTCTCTTGCCTTTTCTGTCCCTGTGTGAGCTCGCAGACTCTGAGACTCTGAGCAGGATGAGTTTAGGAGGGACAAATGTTCAACTGGCGCAACTGTGGATGTCCACATTTGGGGCACCGTTGTCTGTCCAGCTTTCAGCTATAACCAGCCACACACCTGTGGTATTACTAATCTTGCAGCTAACCATGATTTAATTACTCAAAAAATAATGTTTTCCACAAGGCACTACCAACATGTCAATGTATCATTGAATGCAACTAAGCTTTCAATGCAGTTTATATAAGATGCCACACTAACGCTAATGTCATAAAAGGACAAACAGAGCCACTAAAAGTCCTCTGCTCTTTACTTCATTAGTGGCTCAGCTTGCTCTCCTTATGGAAAGAGTCCCCAGGTGCATGAATGTTTCATGGCCACCCTTGCTGCCTGCTTCCCTCTGCTCAGATTCAGTCTTTCTTCCCTCCTCCCTGAGGAAGCTGAAACTCCACTGTCAATTGCACTCACTTACACTCTGCTACCGTCATCAGCAGCCATTACCGGGGGGAGAGGCAGCACATAAGACAGCTGTTTTGCCTTGATGACTCAATCATCCCCTTTAGTGGGATTAGCATCAGTATCATCATCCTTATCATAGCCTTTGATCCCAAAATTACCAAACAAGTCTGAAATTGATGACAATCAGCCTGTCAGACGTAAATTCACAAGTTGTCAAAAAGATCGGACTTCGCTGTATAACACTCAGTCATGCCAGATGCTACATAATACATTTGAAGTATGAAACGTATCAAGTATGAAGCTACTTTAGGGCATTTCACACTCTGCAACAAAGTTGTGTTAGTCGTAAATCTATAAATAATAAGATATCAGCTCGGGATCATTACTATTTATGGCCCATCCAACATAAGACTAGTGCCAGCACAGAACCAGTGTTGCTAAGTAGTAAACAAGAAAAGTGTGTCTAACTACACCTCTGAAACAGTTCACTGGATCACATAAATAACAATTAACTTTTTAGAGGTATTAGTAGGTGTATTTTCAACTTCTAAAGAGGTGTTTTGCATTCTTTTCAGTTGTTATGCTAAGCTTAGACAGTTGCCTTCTAGATCTTGTTATAATACATCCGTGAGAGTTGTCTCCTGGATTGAGTCTTTCTCCAGACAGGAGCACACTATTCCTTTAAATCTGTAGTTTATTTTTCTGGCCACTTTTTGCACTTTTATGCATTATGTCCACCAACTCCTGTCGGTTTACTTGACTTTTCAGACGTTTGAAGACTGTCTGTTTTCTGAGGTTTTAGGTGAAAACAGCTCCTTGCAACAGCAAAAGTTCAACTGTGAGGATGAGTGAAAATGAGAGAGTGAATCAGACAACTAAGGCATTGGTCATACAGTCATTAGCGACTGGGGAAAATGTGTATTTCCCCATCTGGTTTGTGGTTACTGGAGGTTGCTGGCAATCAACAGGTGAAATTGTTTGCAAAAACTATGATGCACCCAAAACCTGCTTGTGATCGTGAGTGGTTGCTAGCAGATTGCTGCAGTTGCCCATAGTTTACCTGAAAGACTGACTTGTCTGCAAGCAATCACCACTTATTCGCCGAGGATAATGAAACCAGAACTCGAAATGGAGAATTTCATCTTTAAAGTAAAAGATTTTTCTTACCGCTGCAACCGACACATTTCTTAAGGTGCAACTTTAATGCTGAAGTAAAATGCTTGCCTTTATCAGTTTGCATTGCACTTTTCACAGTTCTATTACAGCTTGGCGAGTAGTTTTCCAGTGTTATGCAAACAGGTCGCAATCTTCCAATGCAAACTACTGGTGACTGTGGCAACCAGCTAGCAACCAAAAACAACTGCAAAGTGGTATTTATTGCAGTATCGTATACCTCTCTGCAACAAATTCCACTCCAGTGACTGCCTGCAACCTCCAGCAACCACTTACCAACTAGTAACAGAATACACTCTTTTCCCTAGCTATTGGTGGGGCACTGAGTGATCTCTAGGCCCATGAGATTTTTCACCAATACCAGTCAGGGGAATAAACATTTTCCCTCGTGAACAGTGATTTCCAGATGCGTGGACTGGTGTGACTGGGGCCTAAACAGTGCATGAAACTCAAAAAATATATCTGTACCTTATTATCAGTTACTGAGGGGCATTACTACAATTGCCCTGCAACCTCTGTCACACTATTACATTGTTTTCAGATGACCGTTTCAAATATTGCATGAATTACGGCCACTTGATGTAATCACATAGTACAGCACATAGGTTCAGGGCTCATATTTGTCATCCTGCTGTAAATACATCTTCAAAACGGGAAACTTGAATGGCAGTCAGATCAGCTGATGTGCTAATTCAAGGCCCTGCAGCGCTGCCAGTATAATCATTTCATTAGCTTTACACAGACACTTTATAAATGGAACATTTAAGCTGTGTGGAGCTTTGGCTTGTTGGGTCTTGGTCATATTTTACAACAAAAATGTACTAATTTCATGAGACCCTAGCAAAGCTTTCTAACAAAGAGAGATTCAATAATACAGTAGCACGAGGCTATAGAAAGGTTAATGTGGTTTTATTTCAAGGTAGACCATTCACAAGCCAGCAACATGTCAATGCCAAGTGTTCTTAAAACATATTACAGCATGTCATTAATTAATTTGTTGGCTCGTGAAGCGTGGCTTATTCAGGCTATTCATCATGAGCAGGAAATTGACAAGTTCTCCGTGGATGGCATGTCAAAGGGATATCAGCTTCAATTTTGCATCAGTGGAAGCAAGCACTACTTCATTTGTTTAATATTATCTGCTTTTCTTTGTTTGAGCAGAGTCAGGTTGATAGCTTAAACAAAGACAGATGAGATGTAGAGGACGATTCAGCAGGGTCACAGAGCAGTGGGGAGGTGCGTTTCGAAGCCAAGTGTTGGTTAACAGCTTCCTCCTGATGTACGTTGACTCAAGCAAGCTGTGGAGAACATCTGTCCTGAGTACACAGATACTTTGTACCGCCACAGTCAACCTGTCAATCACATACGGTCAGGCAGTCACTGACATACTACCAGTGGTTGTGACCACCTCTGAAGATACATGCACGTATAAGCTGACATATCTACATTTGTATGTGTCTCTGGGAAAGGGGATATGAAGCCACATCTATTTTTAGTACAGTACACTGAGCTCTGCCTCTGTTATGCTGGTGTGTTCCTAGGACAGGCAGCTAGGTCATCTGCAGCAACAGAGAGCACCAGGATGGAGAGATCTGGCCGTACTATCTGACCCCGGCACTCCAACTCCTACATCAGTGGGAGACACTTACAAGATTTCTGGGCGGCCGTTGGGGGAGGCTATCTGCAAAGAAGAGATGCTTTCTTGACGGATGCTGTGCTCATCCACCTCTTTTTCTCTCCAATGACTAATGGGCTAATAAGTCAGCTGTCACACTGGCATGCTATCTTACAATTTCTCCTGGGAATACCACCCCACCGCAGTCTCAGCCTGAAAAAAGGATTTGTTCAACATTTCCAACCTTCATTTTAACTAAAGAAGAATACAACGAGAAAATTCAAATGAGCATTCAAATTCAAAGTCCAAAAGATAAGATGATAGAGAGATCTTAAGCACACTGCAAGAATGAAAGCTTACTCGAGTGCTATCTTGTCATGCCAAGTTACTCAGCCAGTACTGTACAGGAAAATGATCTATGCACTCATCTGAACAATGCACCTTTGAGTCAACAGTCATCTTGACACAAAGCTTTAAGTGCAAAATCCTTGGATAACTGTTCACCGACAACAAATGTTGTTCAAATAATTCCACAAGGTTTCTCAGTGAGATCAAGTAGTGTTTGTTGTAGCCACTTTCACATAAGTTGTGTCATTATAAACGAGTCAAATACAATCCAGCATTCCCCCGAATGCTTTTGGACATTCCAATCCCACTGCTGGTAATAAGCAGAGCAAGATTTTTAGAGAACTGGGACCTTATTCAGAGAAGCTTGTGTCGAAACAGAATTTCATTAAGGGGACCTGTCTCTTGAATTCTGCAGAGAGCAAAATAGTTTTGCACTAAACTGTTGGTACTGATGGTTTAGATAAGTAAGGCAAATATTCACTCTCCATGGTTGCTGCAATGGAAATATCTTGTCATGTCACATCATGTAAGTTTGCTTCTGTTATCCAGAGGAATAAAACGCACTTACAGACAGCGATATGGCCCCATAAAGCAAGGTACTGCACTGTTTACATCAAGCTTAGATTGTTGTAAAAAGCAGACACTGATGGACAGTTTAAATTGTACTTTAACAAGCGCTTATTCACATTTTCCACTATACTTCTATGTTTGCTTTGTAATTAAGCATGATGCTTTTATCCTAAAAGATTATCATCAAAAAAGATTACAGACGATCTTCCTTTCTGGGCCATGTTATCTCACGTTGACTTTGGGAAATCTGTTATGTATAACCCTGTATTTAAAGACAATCTCTGTATTTTTTTGTTGTTTTTTGTTTTAACATAGCAAATACTAGTAGAAATTTAGATTCTACGTTATACTGTGTAGCTTTTAGCATGTAGGGTATATAGACTACAACAGCCTCATCACACTAATCAGTTTAACAGCTACTCATTCAGACCTGTGGGTATTTGGGATGAACAATAAATACTGAGCGCTCTGCCACGTGACTGGTTAATACAGTACTTCCACTTGACTTAACACCAGCCAAGGGAACAAGGGAGTTGTGATTGGGCCTGGATGCGAAATGGTTGCAAAGCATTAATTTGGCCACGGTCTGTTTTATCAAAATGCCTCTCTGTTGTTATAGTCAACAAAAATCTCTTTAGGATAAGAGTTCACTCGAATAAGTGATGATTATCCTTCTAATAGGCTTGAATGTTTTAAAACTTGAGGTTAAGTGGCAGGCTCTGCTCCCTTTGTTTGCCTGAGCAGGGGGAGGTGGACATGTGTGCAGAGGCAGGGGCTCTGAGGCCAGGCCCTCTATCCTTCCTGTTCAGTTACCAGAGGCCTCTCACTTATCAGTTCCAGATCTAACAAGAACAGAGAGAAAGACAGACCACTGACAGGAAGGAGATTTTTTTTTTTCCCTCCCCCTTTTTCCTTTAGCGAAGTTAACAGAATGTCTGCACCTTCGCATTTTGCAGAGGAAAGCAATTACTCATTAGAGCTTACACTGGCGGTACAGAGAAAAAGACCAACCTGGCAACCTTTAGATATCAACCCGGTGAAATGAAAGCGGGTGCCTAGACTGCTTTGTAGTGAAAGACCTAGTCGATTAATCAATTAGTCAAACAGAACGCACCCGGCCAAGAATTTTTACATTGGTTTATGCAGCAAAAATTGCCCGACAGAAGCACCAGCTCCTCCTCACTGAATAAGGTTTGGTTTTTTTACTGTTTTCAGATAAGAAATCTGAATATATCCCCTTAAGCGTTTATGTTTTTGTGATGGTCTACAGACTAAAGAAATAGCTGAAAAATAACTTCAATTTAGTAAATAAGGAGTTATGCTGTAAAAACGACTTGCTGCAACCCAACAAGATTTACTCCCAGCGGATTTATGTGGCTATCAGCCACTATTTACACTCCTCTGTTTGAGACTGTTGCTATTTCTCTTGACTGTAGCCATATCATCAACCCCCCCAGCCTCCCTCCCCCCCATCGCTCCCCCCTCCCCCCCATCGCTCCACAAAGGCACTGTGAGAGGGAAAAGTCTGTCACTGAAAATGAGAGAGAACTGACTTTGAGGCACTCATGTCATGTCCCTGTTCATGTCACATCCCCCTTCGTTTCACTTGCTATCACTGTCTACCTCGTCTGACATTTCCACAATAATCACTTTGGTTTATCCCACTCAGCTGTGTGGCAGGCAGATGCTTGTCACAGCACCGTATTTCTCAGCATTCACACTCCTCTAATCAAGATTAACTACTCTTATCTATTCAGTGTGTGCGTGTGTGTCCTGGATGCCCCAATTCCTAATCCATAGCTGCATTGTATAATACAGTGGACAAACCAATTACATTCGCTTTCCACAACATAATTCTCCCCCTTCAGTGGGATGTACACTGAGCTGCATATTGCATAAGGATGAGCCGGTAGCTTGCCGATGAAGAGGATAGTTATGACCTTCTGCATGTGTGTGTGTGTGTGTGTGTGCGTGCCTGTGTTCGGACTGCATATGGAACATAAGCACTTTGTTACACAGAGCCTCCCAGGAGCTCCTGATGAAATCAACATGTTCTGTGAGAGGAGAGCTGATGTTGGCCACACACAAACTGCTGCCATCACATGTTTACCAAAGACCCTCGAGTACAGCGGAGGACAGCGCATGCCAGTGCAAACAAAGCCGTGGTCTTTATATCGCTGTAGTGACAAGGGAGGCAGGTATCTGTTTCCAGTAACGAGATTTGTTTGATTCCAGCTTTGATATATATTTTTTTAAGTTTCAGACAAAGCAGGATCTGAACTAAATATTGAGTTCCCAACAAAGACTGGTGAATTTTAGGATTTTATAAATAATGTGGACACACATAGTTGTGCACTTGGCTTTCAAACTTCATCATTCTTGCGCACACATGTGCCAGTTTACACAAGGTGTACATCTTAATCACCTATGTTTGTAGGAAACAAAGTAAATGAAATCATACAATAGCAAGCCTGCAGCATAGTAATGCAAGTCAGTCACAACACCTCTCCCAGATTTTTTAATTTTATGTTCTGTCTGTTGCAGTGTTCACTCCTGTTTCCTCAACACCACATCAAAAAAGAGCTATTGACTGTCTCTGAACTTGCTAGCCTGTTAACGCCGGCAAGCAAGCTTAATTTTTGCAACACATTTTTCCGAAATGGGGGCTTTCACCTGCTCCCTTATTTCCTAGGATGTGAGGCGGATTTTACACCAGATCCCCTTCCTGACACAACCCTCCTTGTTTAGGGCCACCACTAGGAGTACACTTGTGAGCTCCTGAGGCTTGATTTCTGCCTCCTCCAGGGATCTTTCACATAACCATGGAGCTACTAACAAAGTTTAAAAGGCCATCTTTTCCAAAATATTTGACTAAATACTATTTGCTTACAAATCCACAGAAATGCATGGATACAAATGTGGACAGTGCAACTGCGCAATTAACCTGCGTTAGCGTCCTCTATTAAGGATTCTCTGATTCGCTCAACACAGACGATCTCTTTTGACTTTCACACAGTTTAGCCAATTTAAATGCTAACTGTAAGCACACCTTCAGGATGTACAAGGTTAATTTAAAACTTCAAGTGGCTGACAAACAAATGCAGCCTGAAAAGAAGGTTGGGAACAAATTTAATGAGTGCATTTGTGTAATGATAACATGCAGCAGCAAGCGCTTTACAGAGAGCTCAGTGCCACACTTCCTGCTATGGCACAGATTTATATCTGAGCTTGGCTATGTAAACCCCGCCATATATGTTTCAGAAAATAAATTACTCACCTGTGTTATTTTCAGTCCTTGATTCTTCACCACTAGGGACCCCCCCACCCATTCACACACCAGGAGGAGAAACACTCCAGTGTCTCGATTCTTCTGCCCCTGAGAAAAATCCAAGGAAGAAAATACATCAGTCGTCGCAGTATTATTTACCAATCTCCAAACACTGAATTATTACATTTGCATTATTCTCCTGAAACTCAATCTCATTCAGTGATTTCACTTCTCACAGATTCCTATGGGCTTTGAGTGGCTTCCATCTGCGCCTCGCTTAACGTGATACACTTCTTCCCAGCACGGATAAGCTCCTTCACGCTCCCGTGCCCACAAAGGACAAATCAAAAGAGCAGCCGACACTTCACACGACCAGCATGGCATCATAAACATCCACCACACGGTAAGTTCACTGCCGTGGCGCATTCACAATTCATTCCCAATTGACAGATAAGCCTATTAGGATGGCCCTTTACTATAGTTTGGCACCCAGTCTGGCAGGCAGAACTCATGCATATACCCGGTGATAGGCAGACCCTTAAAAAATGACCATATTTTCTTTAAGGGTGACTGGTGAAGTACAAAACCTATAAATCAGTCAGGGAAGAAAGTAACCAGCAGCTAATTTTAAACCAAAATATACATAAACATACTGCTTATCATGTAGGGTCCACACAGCTCTGAATCATGTCTCGTGTTTGTTCGCACAATTAAGTTCAGAAGCTTTAGTTCCCTTAAAGAATTCATCATGATAAGGTGTCCAACTACTGGGATTCAGCAAACAGTGATATCAGTGCTCAGACAAATGGATGACCTCAGCAGTTTGTTGTCCCACAAACTCTCAAATGCGTAGACAAATTGTAGATGTTTAAGCCTGTCATTCAGATCTTGAGAGAGGGCCATGAGAGGGTGCAGAGTGCAACTTACGTTCCCCGCTTTAAATGAAGGGCCACGTCAAGGTAGTACTTATAAATAGTCATCTTTTAGGGTAGCAGTTTTTCAGTTTGCTCAGAGAGCTTGAGGCTCAGTCAGGTTCAAAGAAAAAATAAGGTTTTGTTATTCTTAAAATGTTGAAGTATAAAATTCCAAGGAGCTGAATGAGTTATAGAAGAAAAGAACAACTTTAATGGCTTTGCTCTAGCTTTGCAACAGTGTGTGTGTGGAGTATAAGTATGTAACAAACGGCATGATGAGTCTATAGCTGTATCCTGTTATCGTTTTCATCAGGTGACACGCAGCATACTAGCCATTTCTGTTCCCAGGCAGAACTCCTCTGGTTTTTAGTGAGCTCACGCTTTGGTTGACAGGACAAGGCTAACACCCAAAATCTAAAAACTGTCTAACCACAAAGTGTGTTTTAGCATTCAGCGAGAGAGGGTGGTCCCTTGTGTCTTGCACTTTTTTTAATCCTTTTTTTATGATTGGAAGATTTTTCAGGCAGCATTTCTCCCCTGTTGGAAGTGCCGCTCTCTGAAAAGAGAAAGTGGAGGAGCGCTGGGGGCTCAATGGGTCGGGAGAGAGGAGGAGGAGGAGGAGGGTTTGACGCTGGGTGCCTCCTTTTTAAAGCCAGATTCTCCCCAGATACCTCTGTGCTATTCATCAACAGCTTTTCCAGGGCTGTGAAAAATCAATGTGCTCTGCACTGCAAACAGTTCATAATGACAGGGGATGGAGGGGAAAAAAAAGCTCAACTGCAAGAGAATTGATTTGTTTAAGTACAATAACACGGCTCTGCAGCGTGGTGAGGAGGAGGCTCGAGCACCCAGACAAAGACTGACTGGCAGTATGAAACCACAAGCAGTAATTGATAAACTGCTGGCAAAGTGCAAATCTGAAATACAGAAGCCTGTTATCTAATTAAAGGAGTTTTTCTCAAAATTACCACCTGACAGAGGAAAATACGCGATGACTAAATGTCTTTTCTAAGATGGGTAAACACGAAATAAAGAGCATAATGAGATTATTCAAAATGTGAAAAAAGAAGATATTCTCAAATTGTAACTAGAAAATGAGATGGTGTGTACGAGAAGCGTATCCAGAGGAATTCAGAGATTTTTTCCTCAGAGTTGATAAATATTTTTGAGGTCAAATTAATATCAGTAACTTAAAAATGTTGCTTTTATTCTGACAAATACCTGCAAACGTATCCTTGAACCAACTTGCAACTTAAAAACAAATAATTTGTACTTTCAGCATGGAGTAAGTAAAGTCACTTCAAAGGGCATACAGGGACGGTTTGATGGTACACAAAGCCAAGTCATCACAGTGTTTTAGGATGACATTAGGCTTCTCCAAAGGAAAGGAAAACAAATCACAAGGTGAGGTTTTCTTCCTGATGCTGCAAAAGCCAGAAGCCTGGAGTAAATTGTGTCAAGACAGGCCAGCACAATAAAACATTTCTCCCTGCCGCTTTTTAAGCTGGCCACAGAGGTGCATTTATCATTGTTATTATTCCTTCAGAGAGGGCCTCCCAGGTTTAATTGGGTCCTCATGGAGTCAAAATCCCCACTGTTGCTGAAGCCACTGGAGCTGGACAAACTCATCCCTCCCAAGTCAGCAGCTGGTTTTACTGGCTGCGTCAATGAACAGTCATTCAGTGCAAAATGGCCATGAAACCCGCTGGCGAGCCAGAAGGGCGGTGGGCTCTCGGCGCCACCCGCTAAGCCTCCACAATGGCATGAGAGGGACACCTGGAGAGAAGCCCTCACCTGGCTCTGCTCTCAGCGCTGCGGGGAAAGCTCTTGAGAGCCATAGGGCGTCCGTCTATCCAGCCAGCTCTCCGGGGCCATTATTCCCAGTGAGCTGCATTTGCATTTTAACTGGTAAATACAGCCGGATTTAAATGCATATGGATATCAAGCATGCGAACAAATAGAGAAGGAAAAGGATTAAAGAGATTTTTAGGTCTTAATAAAAACAATTAGTGAAAATGATAAGCAGCTCAAAAACATAAACACGCAGAGTTGCTTAGCATTAAAAGTGATGAATATGCTGAGTGTAATTAATTACACCACGGGTGAGCCTTCTTTAAAATCCACAGTATATTTAGCAACTGTTTTCCTTTTTTTAATCACATTCCTTCTGACAAACATGTACAATGAGTGGAAAATAAAATTCTTAAAAAGGAGAGAAAAACAGAGAAATAAGTAGAAAGTAACTGTTTTAATCATTTATATTCTTATTAAATACCAGCTCTGAAACTTTTGAACTCCAGTTCACCTCCCTTACTTCATCTACTCAGTATTACCTTGGCACATGAATCACCATGCTGCTTTAGACCACTTCCTGTTGTTCATATAATCAAGACACGCAAGATCAATCAAGATATGCATATCCTCTTTTCACAAGCTTTCTAAAAGGACACTTCCAAGTCAAAGGAGAAACAGACAGTAGCAGACTACTTGTTTGCAATGATTTTCAGAAGTGAAGTAAATGCAAACTATAAAAACTGAAGCATGAGAAACACAGAGGCAATCGCCTCACTTTTCAGCACGGTGAGTTTGTTTATGTATACACTAATATTGTAATTAGAGACATTAATTAATTGAGGGTTCTGCCAGCTGTCATGCAATAGTGTAATTGTGTTATTTTTTGTGGAATTAAGGTTAAAAGTCAATATAATTAATATGTGAAATTGCATTTTTCATATAAACCACAGTAGGGTAACAAATTAAAACTAATTATATTATAAATTGATGAGTTTACATTACTATTTCTGTAAATAGATCTGGTAGCAAATTTCAGTGTAAAATCAAATAATGTTTAAAAGGCAGTTTTATGGAATTTAGACCAAAAAAGCAAAACACACAAACAAAAACACACGGTCACTAATTAATGACACATAGTTGTAGAGATACTTCAACTGACCGGCCAGCGACCAGGAATGGACAATTTCCAGCTTTATTTGCCTCACATATGTCCAGTTATTTGTGCTCCACTTCATGAATAAACAGCATGCTCACAGTGTGGCTGGCAAATAGTCATATGCATACTCACAGCCCCATGCTAATATGGCATTACCAAGGAAGCTCTTCACTGTGCGTGAGACACAAAGTGTACCCAAGTTTGCAGGGGAAGCACCACGAAAACATAATAGCAAAACCTATCAGGTACTGAAATTGCTCTCACCCAGAGGAACATGGCCTTTTTACAGAAGCTAAGTCATTAAAGCTAAAGCTAAAGCTAGCCAGAGCTCAGAGCCAGACACAAGCCAGCAGTCTCGGTATGAGCAAAAGTTCAAAGCAGTTTTGAGGAAAATTATGGAGAAAACAGAAACCAAACTCCACAAAGACTGATCCCGCTTCAGAAATTATTACAAACAACCTTAGCAACAAACTAAATTGCTTATTAACTTCTATGTGTGGTGGCTATCAATTTTTTCACTAGCATCAGCTAACATCTGTGTTACAGCAGTCAGAACATATAATCAGTATTATCCAGTTGAGCTGGCCAACCAAATACCAGCGAAAAATGGCTGACACCCTAACGTCATCTCCTGGGTCAAAATTGCAACTGGATATTGACACTTTTTCTGATTGCAATAAAGGAATTAAATGCATCTGTCATTTTTTTTTTCAATGACAGACACATACACAGACTGTTATTAGCATAACCTGTTTTTGTTATATTAAATTCAGTGTCATTCATTTCATGGTTAACATCAGATTATTGCCCTAACTGTCAGTATTATAAACACAAGGATGCAACTTCTTGAGTGTGAACTCAATTAGCTTTGTAAAAAAGAAGTGAGCTTGAAACCTTAGGATCAGGAGTTTGAATCACCATTAAAAGTGGTTTTTCTTTTTTTTTTTCCCCATTTAGATTTTTTTTGTTTATTTCCTTTTATTCTAGTGCATAAAATGTTCCTTAATGGCCTTGAACATCCTTGTTAAACTTTCTTGCTAGAAAGTCTAACAAGGATGTTCAGGCAATCTTCTAGAAGTGCCTTAAATGTACATGGAGGTAAAGGTCATGATGCTGGTTTAGCTTTCATTTTGGAACCATGACTACACACTGAAGAAAAGAGACAGTTATTCATATCAAATACTTGCAGGGATAGGAATGCGGTTGAAAATATGCTTAGTTTTGGAAAGCAAATCTGACTCTGAGTTGGCTATTATCTATCTATTGTCAACTAACAGCTACCTGCCTAAACTAGCAAAATAATGTCTTGCGTGGATAAAGCAGTCCACCCAAATATGTTAAGAAATTAGCTTGCAAGTTTCAACAACTTGGGACAGTCTGGTGAATCTCTCATCACTATTATAAATAAGGCTGTTCTGGGTGTTACACAGAGAACTCTGAGTGTAAATTAGGAAATTATAAATGTTTCGAGTGAATACATTTTGAATCAGTATACTCAGTGTAAATTAGGAAATACTGTATAAACAACATAAAGCTCTTCTCAAGAATGAATTTAATCTGTCAATTTATCCTACAGGTTATATTGTATATACAGTACACACTGTAGCTTAGTGCCTAATGGAGGATTAATTGGACACTTTCCCAACACACATAATGCTCCCCTCAGGGGACATCCATACAGAGTAAATGCACACCATTTTTTAGGGGGGAAAAGCCATCAACATGAAGCACATTGCTGCACTGAATGAATGCCGGAGAGATGATTACAGGTTTAGAGATAATGGTTTTTACCATGATACATTTACAGGGGCATGAGACGCCCGCTCAGTGTGCTCCCCGATCTTCACTCTCTGCTGATTAACACAAATGCTGGTGCCTAGTTAACCACCATTGCTGCAATTACGTGAAACCTCTCTCTCTCTCTCTCTCTCACACACACACAAACACACGTATCCACAACACACCCTTGTGCAAAAAGGTGCAGTTGTATATATACTGTGTGCTACCAGATCAGGATCACAGCAACTACCAATTATGTGTCTTATTTATGCAAATTCAGGTAATTTACTTCCTGCTGTGCATAACTTCCCAATGTGTTTGCCCTCTAGCATCAATTGTCTGTATTGCGAGATCACCTAAACAAGTGAGACAATTGAAGTGAACCCCTCCCCCCCCCAAAAAAAAGCTGATCTTCCAAATGAGAATAATTTAAAGGTTAATTTAGAGGTTTATTATAAGGGATTGTAATGTCTATCGCTTAAGAACCTTGATTCAGTCAATTAAATGTCTGCTGAGATCAGGGGAAGGCAACAGTCTCAATCTCAGTCACTAAAACAGAGCACTTCCAATGTGTTCAGTAATGATCCCTCCTCTCACAGAAAAACTATGAACAAGTGGGTCACAGGAAAAAGGTAAATGGTTGCAAAGTAGACAATGGCATGTGTTTGAGCAAATGTGGACTTTACTGTGTGTTTACTGATGCTGTAAATGGTTATTTCATTTAGTGCATCAGAAGTGGTGCCCAAATCAAGAAAAGACCCATTTATGAAAGCCGAGTGTCACTATAACAGACTGTTTTTCTATTTCCAAAGAGTGAGACGATGCTCATGAGTCCTGCATGAATTGATGGCTTCAATACTGTTTTTCCTCCTACTCCTCTCTCTATACTATATCTTGTTTCAAAGGCGAGAGCAGCCCAAGAGGGTGCTTGTGTTTTTCTTCCTTTGTTTTCAGTCTTTCTGTATCAGAGTGAGAAGGTGGTAGCAACTCCCACAAGGGAGATAGAGCTGGAGTTGTAGACTGCTGGCAGAGTGCTAAAGCAAAGAAATGCTGCACCGTCTGACCAGTGACATAAAAACAATGCCCCTCCTGCCTCCTTTACCCTGTCCTGCTTCATCTACAAAGCAAACTGTGTGCCCTGCAGCCATAGATTCCTCCTTGGTCACCTGGCCGTTCTTACTGTTTCACAAGCCTGTGAAGGGTTTACCAGAGGTGAAAGACTTCATAATGTGATAAAGAAAAGCAAGGCAGAGAAAAAGAGGCAGATCTTTTAGCCAGCAGCAAACTAGAGGTGGATGTGATGAGCCCTTATGTATGACAAGAAAGAACCTGTATTTGCATTTTTAGCCCTCATTCTTCATCTCGTTCCCTCATCTTTTCTTCCTCCGTCTCATAATAAGGAAGAAGAAAAGGCAGTGTGTGTGTGTGTGTGTGGGGGGGGGGGGGGGGGCATCAGGCC
>VVHJ01001006.1:0-17811 GCA_015107715.1 Tylochromis polylepis | reverse complement strand
GGTGGGGGTGTGGGGGGGGGGGGGGGGGGGGGGGGGGTAGCAGACATATACACAGAGGAATCCAGGGAGGAAAAGGAGAGCACATTACTATTGGGAGGGAAAAATGATTAAAGGGTAAGATGAACACAATCTGCTGGTTCCAGAGGGAAAGGGAAGGAATTTCCAGAGCCAATAAGCAAAGCATCACAGGGAGACCTGCCTTCATGTTAGTCAACCATGACCATGCTGGCCAAAGCACATTTTCTACATCCGGCTTTTTCCACTAGCTTATGGCATGTATGTTTCATACACCACCAATCATTAGAAGTCCTTGAATATTGATTTTTTTAAGGCACTGCTACCTTCCAATTATTGGAAATATTACAGATTTGATACAGAATTGTACATGTGGGCTTGTGATTGTTGCAGTTAACCAGGTCTAACAGTGTTACGATGACTCAGTTGCAAAGGCCTCTCGAGGCAAAACAGGCTAAGAGAAAGAGAAGGAAAAACAGCAACATCAATAATGAAGTGAAGGAGACGGGAGGAAGAAAACAAAGCCGTTCATAACAAATGAGAAAACAGGCAGAGCGTCTCATTGCGAGAACGCTAACGACAATCAATTAGCAATTCCTCATGATCTTGGGTGCGTCGGAGTATAAGGTGTCTTAATGAGTCCCATTTCCATTAGCTGCTCGACTCGAGAGGCATAAGGAGGAGGCTGCTTCCACCAGCTCCTCCATCTCAATGCCTAATGACTGCGAGAGTGGATTACTCCATCAATTCCTTGCTTCTCTTTGTTTATCCCCAGCGTAAATAATGGTCAACCATTACAATGCATTAAGCGGGCCACTCTACACAGAGCGAATGAGAGCGAGAAAGAGGAGCACAAGTGCTCCAGCAGCATCCTTCAGTGATCTCCAGGAAATCGGCTAATACCAGGCATGCCATGTGGCGGCAGGGCGGGGGTCGAGGTTGTGGGGTGCAGCATCTGATGCTTGTTGAATATTTGGCTGGTGTTTACTAGGCGCTATGTTTAAAGAAAAGCATCAAAAAAGGTACGAACAGAGCACAGAGTGAGCCATATAACCCTTAAAGATTAGTTCAATAAAACCACAACCCACACAGAAAATAACCTGATAGGCTATCTGTGCAAGCTGCTCATTACAACCTATAGCTACATTTTTAATCCCTGGTCAATCCCCAAAGCTCTTGTGGCTGCAGGTTGTGAGGTTATTACAGAGGCAAAAAGTCTGTATGAGTGGGATACTGGGGTGTGGGACCTGAGATGTCCAGTTTCTGTTTTGTTTTTTTTACTTTCATAAAAGAAAAAAGGGAAAAAAAACAGTTGAAAAGAGGCACAAAGAGAGTATTTCTCAAGTAGAAAGCATCTGTTATGATGCTCTGACTATCACAGCCTAAACTAGTTTTGCCTCGATTGTATTTTCTGACAGAATGACCCTTTAAAGAAGTCACCTGTTTAACTCTTTGGCTCATTCATAAATGCAATGCCTTCACCCCAGATTGTATCAATCAATATTTCACCCAAGGCCCCATCACTCCATTTTTATTTTCCTCTCTTACTCTCGTTTCCCCTCATGTCATAGCACCGGACAGGAAAAATTAAACGCATCAGCAGAAAAACACACAAGTGGAAATGATAGCGCTGCTCAGGCCACTCGGGTCATGAATTCAGCTAACTGTGCTTATCACAGGCTCCAGCTATTAGTCTTAATAGCTCTGGTGACAACCCGCCTTGAGAGGAGATGGGTTCTGCTTCTCGGAGCTTACCACAGACAGGTGATTCTCATCTGTGGTCTCTTCATGTCACACAGCAGAGAGAACTATCTGGCAGATTATTGTAGCAAAACATCAGAACCAGGCGGTCTATTATATATACCAGAGCCATATGTTTTTTCCCACACTCAGTATCCATCAAAGACAAATTAAGTATTCAATTAGCTGATGATTTAAAGACCTCAAACAATTACACAAGGAAAAGCTAGTGAATGTTCTTTGTATGCACTACATGCTTGTATGCTATATATACTAGTCCAGCAGTTTATCTCAGTTCTTTAAGAGTTTTACTGTCTTTTAGCTAATTGTTTTGTTTTTTTAAATATTTTGGTGCGCTCTTCCAGCAATAACACAGACATTTATTAATGCTCATCACAGACTGCTGTCTGATCATTCAGCTGGAAAAGTTTCATAATATTTCTTTGCAGAAAATTGATAACCAGTCACTTTCACTTCTCAAGCCTGCAGCTTACATAACTTCTCATTCATCACTACTGAACAAATACAGCTTGTATTACATTGCACTTTTCTTCCGGTGGAGAATCGACTACAGCTCTGCAGTATTTAAGGCAAACACAATCATTTATTTCTCCCTACGTGTGAATGCTCCTAGACTATGGCGTAAAAAGAAAATGTTGCTGGGGCCAAGAAACGTTAGTGGCATAAAGCCGTACAGAGAAAAATGATTTTTCCCTCTCAAATAAAGGTTACTTTCTGCAGCCCTTCAAGGAGCCGTGCTGTGCTGCCACACAGCCCGGTGGATGGAGCGGCAAAGTAAAAGTGTTAAGCTAGGTACCTTACAAAGTAAAAACCACATGAAAGTAAGGCATAGAATAACATAAGAAGTAGGCCTGCATCAACACCCCGGCAGAACAGAAAAACCATTGAACACACCGAAGTCCTGGGTGCCCTTTAACGTGAAGCCAGACATTGGCTGTTTAGAAAACAAATGACAGGGCGTCTTTTCAGGCAGAATCCTTTCCCACGAGCCACGGCTATCCTCCACTTCTTGACAAACGACCAAGCTTGTGACTGGGACAATGTCAACAAGTTGCTCTGTTTGGACGGGGGGGGGTGCTTTGATGCACTTTGAGGCATGTCCTCCTTTACTGTGGAGAGCTGGTTTTAGGTTTGGATTGGGAGAGGGGACACACTTGTGCCTCCACTCATGGGCAATACTCAGGCTATTTTTTTTGTCACTGTGGTACTTTGAGCCCAAATTAAATAAGAGTCTACAATTTCTCACATTCAAGGATCCAAATAAGCTGCAAACCACAAAGACAGGTGGCAGAAGCTGTCGAGAACGGTTACCGTCACTAAGACGAGGCAGTATATTTAACAAATATGAGGTTCAGAAATGTGGGGCAGAATAGGGCGTATAGCTCCAGATTTGAGTGTAGAACAATGGAAGTATGTGCTGATTTCTGGCCTGAACAATGGCAGGATGACATGAAGCCTGACAAAGACACACAGAGCAGCAGGATCTACAGTGCAGACAGGAGAAGCAGTTTCACAGAGTAAAAACACTGCCAAAAAACATCTCATCTTCCTTTTTCCGCTTCCAACATCTTTTATGTGTTCTGGCACCTCTGGCACTCATAAGTCAAAAGTGAGCAGTCAAACTTTAAGTACCACTGTGAGCACAGCCTTGTCTATTGAAATGAGCCAGTCACTGCTTAAAAACTGGGCGTGAGCTAAAAAAAAAAATCTTCACTGGAAGGTGTCAACAGTTTCTATCCAAACACAGTGCATATTTTTATCCAACTTAACAGAAAAGTTTCACAAGAAAATGTGAAAAAAAAAAAAATAGACATTTCCAACCAAGACTTTGATGCAAATATCAGTCTTTGGGTGCTTTAGAATTAAACCACCCAAAGCCTTTCCAATTGGATGCCATGAAATGACTGGAGAAGAGAAGGGCTAAACTTTATGACAAAGGTATAAGAGAATCTGTCACACCTTGAAACCATGTGGAAACCAGTGGAAATACATAATTTATTATTTTTTTACTGTATTCATTTCAAGAACAGCACAGACTCTTTATTGGTCCACTAACATCTGTCGCAATTTTCCATCTGTCCAGTGCAGAGAAACCTCAAGTCAATGTTTAAAATGTACACATCTTCCACATTTTTAAATATTTTATTGATTACCTAAGCCTGTTTCCACTGCAATCTGTTGTTGTTTCCTATATTAATAGAAAAACATCCACCTCAGGGAACTATTTTGACAAATTGAAAAGATATCAAAACAGGGCACAAGGAAAGGGACATAAGATTATAGTAGATTTACATACTCATTTGGAACCAGCATTTTCATTTAAAAAATATGTTTTAACAGGGAATAAAATGATAAGTGAGTTAAATCAAACCACAGTTTGCAGGCAACAGTTAAGACAAACATATGAAACATATGATTTTATGAGGTTGTGTCTAAATTCTCAGAATTTCTAAGCATAAAGTTGATAAAATAATAACACAATTATAAAGCAAACAAAAGATATACAAAAACAGTCGTGCTAAATGTGGAAGGTAATGAAATCTCTTGTCTCCCATATGGCACTGAAGGCACTCAAAGTGCCCTTCATTATTAATGTCCTCAGAGCAGCATTTGAAGCAGCTTTGCTTCTCTTATCAATCATTCATCTGCTTTCCATTGAACACGCTCTGATTCTCTAGTGTCAAATCAGACTTAAAGTGGCTGAAGGGCCACCAATCTCAAGTTTTACTTTAATTAAACAAGGCCGTGAACCTCCAACACTTGCTCGCAATGCCACACAAATGGGCCCTGAGTCATTTGTTATTTTAAGAGCCTGTCTGCCTATCGGTGCTGACTCGTATCTGCACAACCTTGTGGTTTTTGTCAACACTGAAAACTTGAGATTCAATCGAAACAAAATCATGTCGATTCTACTTCTTTAAGAGATTAAAAAAAAAAATGGGGGGAAAAAACAAAATATGTGTATTCAGCCAAAGCTGCTTCCTTCTCACTTTCCCACTTCGCACTCTGTCTGAACAAGATCCCATTTCTCTGTACTGCAGCAGGCGTTTGGTTAACAGCAAACATAATCAAACTTTGTGGTCTGCCCTTCTGTGAAGTTGAATCGAAAGCATATCGTGTGGAGTTCTTCAGTGGCAATCTCCAATTACCTTCTGCGTATAAGCGTTCACTGCTCTGGAACTTTTCCATTTCATTATTGCACTCAAGCTGCCCCCATCGAAAGCCAACCGGCAGCAGCGGCAGTGGCAGCAACACAGCAGACCGTGTCATCCGTGCACAGCAGGGGGATCCATCCAAGCTGCAGAGAATTCCTCGTTTTGTCTGGGGAAAAGATTCATGTCTATACAAACCACAGGTGCAAGTGATTTAAAAAGAAAAATATATATGCACCACAGCGTAATGGGGCAGGGTAACATTCAGGTCCCCCTCGGCTTTGTTTGTCACAGTTTATTCAACAGGTCAGCTTTCCCATACTTTCATTAAGAGGTAAAACAGTGGAGGCTAAAACAACTGCCTTTTTCTGTTGCCCGCAGGAAATGTTTCAGCTCAGTGCCACACACAGAAAACCGCTGATGAAATCATTCGCCAGCCCTCACAATGGATTTGGGAAAGTCGAATGAGGGATTATTTGATGCAACTTCCACTCAAGAGGCCAATTCAGCCTCACCAATCAATACTAATCAACAGGGAGATGACAGGAGATGAAATTCCCTCTGCTGCAGCCAACATAAAACGTACAGGCTCTTCTTTCTCAAATAACTGAGTGTTACTACTTAAATGTAAGCGTACTTATTCTTTCTTTTCCTCAAGTATTCCTGCAGGAAATATTCTTTAAACTGAAATCATACCCACAAAATAGTTATTTTTCTTATTTTTATAAGTTCATGATATATTGTATGATCACTAAACAGCTGAACAAGCATGATGCACTCTAACTGGCTAAACATACCCTATCAAAATCAGCTACATCTCAAATGCTGATACTTAAGAATAAGTCCCAAACGGGGCGCTGGTTTAGCTCAGTGCATTGAGCGGGCGGCCACATGCCATACACCTGAGAACGACTGGCCCAGGTTTGAGTCTGACCTGCGGCCCTTTGCCCCCACTTTCCTGTCTTTTCTTCACTGTGTCTATCAAATAAAGCTGAAGAATGCCAAAAAAGAATAAGCCCCAAACAAGACTTTCAAGTTATAAACCTCTATAACTTAGTGCAATGTAACCATTTAGCTAACAAACACACTTAGTTGCAATCCATCACTGATCAAAGCTCACTGCAACACCATGCAAATTAGTAATCTACAGCACGGACCATGCTTACATTATCGAGCTCTGTCTGAGTACAGCCTGTAGAGGGGGCCTTTCATCTTAAGAACCAGCAAAGAGCATGAGCTTTTCATATTACCAGGAAGCATACATTTAATGAGACAACCTCTGCAATCTCTGCTGCCATGCTAAGAGTCTGACCCTGCACCGCAGCTTGGCAGCGCTGCCAAACAACAGTCACGGCAGTCTAGACGAGGCCAAGCATCAACTGGGGCCTCCCGAAAGCTCTTGTAATGCACAAGGAATTTGGTGCGATTTCCCCAGAGCAGAGGGGAAACGCATGAGTGAGCGTAAAGAGGGGGCGAGATCCCCGCAGAGGTCAGAGCGTGTCCCTGGAGGTGTCAGGGAGAGTAAATGGGCATGACTGCAGTACACAGGGTTATACTCGCTCTCCTCCCTCCCGCCCTCCTTCTCCCTCGTCGTCTTCGCGGGGTGCCCACTCTGACTCGTCCCCAAGCACCTCAAAGCGAAATGCAGCACAGCTCTGCTTGCATGACACACAAATTGGAACAGGAAATGGTTGTCAGCTCCGGGCAAAATCACCACCTCATTTTCAAACGAAGGAAAAAAGAAAAACAAAAAACAAAAAAAACATGATGTTAAAGAGGATCTCTCGGACGACACGGAGATGGTGTGTTGAAGGATTAAGCTTGTCTGATGACTGTAGAGACGGCTGCTGGTTGTCTGCACGGCTGGCTGAAGGCTGACACCAGCATAAAGGCACATGAATATTCAGTGACCAAGTAAATGAGGCAGATAGCACTTGACATGTTTAACATCCACCTTTGGCACCTTCTCTCTGCAAAGCCAACAAGGTGAAGCAGCAGAACAAATATGTTGGTTGTTGGTAGGCGGCTACAATCCCTGCTGATGAATTGGATGCTTTTGAACAAAGAGAATGAGTTTCAGTGGGCGAGCTACATCAAAATAAGCCGGACTTAGAAATGCAATCTGGTTTTCTCAGTGGGATTTGAGTTGCTAAATTGCTACTTTTTGGAGACTGGCATTAAAATAAAAATTGTAGCATGATACCTTGCAATATGCTGACATTTCCATTCTTAGAAAAGCATGTTTCCCCCAACTATAATCCCTGCTGGTATCAAAATGTTTGCTCTCTAAATATTTACCAACCCAGAGTCACATCTAAAGCCGAACACAGGCACCTTGAGACTTCCTTTTTTTCCCCCAAGTGTTGTGTCCCAAAGGAAATGCAGTGAAAGCACTACAGACTATCTGGCAAGTGAGTACACTAAGCACATGATGCATTCCTCCAACAACTCAAACAGCTCTGAGAAAGGAAAAGAAAAAAATCTGCCACCAACAAACTGCACTTCTTGAAATTGTACCTGTGTGAGAGATGAGGAGAATTCATTTGGTTTCACACGTGCAGTTTTTATACCGAAAAGGGACAGAGTAGTGTATTAAATTACTGCAATTGGTAAAGTAATGTAAATATTGACACGTTGATAGTGCTCACCAGTGCTTATCCGGTTGACCTGACCAACGACAGCCATTTAACATCTGCTCAGTAATATTCCAGGGTTAAACAGGTGGTTGACTAAAATTTTCCACATCTCTCTCTCCAAGCTCTGGGACTTTAAAGCATGGACAATATGAACTTCAAACTTTTCAGAGCTACCCTGTAAGCCTGCTGTTGGACAGTAATTCAGTGCTCGGATTCACTGATTGGCATCGGATGCTTGATTCGTGCATCACAATCATTGGTTCATTCACACTTGTGTTACTACCAGCTGGCTAATAAGACCCAATCAATTATGCAGGTCTGTAGCAACACTTCTCATTAGGCCTTAAGTTGAGTTTTTTAAAAAACTATTTACTTTGTTTGGACAACAACATTTAAGCATTGAAATATCAATGATCAAAACTGCGTCTGATCAATAAAGCACTTTGTTTAACCTCAGATTCTTTCCCAGTTACTTTGCTGATGCACTGGCCCAGCTTCTTGCTTCTGTGGTAAACTCTAATATTGTTGATCTAGGATTTAACATCATGTTAACATTTACGCAAGATTAGTTCTCAGCAAATTTTTTACTTGAATTCTTTTGCTTCCTCAAGGAAGATTTAAGCCTTTCCAGCCAAATCCAGTTATACAATAATTTGTAATAAATGGTAAATGGGCTGGTACTTATATAGTGCTTTTATGCTCAATTTGAGCACTCAAAGAGCTTAGTTACTACAAGTGCTTTTTTTTTTTTTATTCATAAACACTCCAGTGGATTCATTGGGGGCAACTCAGGGTTCAGTATCTTGCCTGAAAATACTTCAACATGTAGACTGAAGGAGGCAAGGCTCGGAACAACAACCTGCTGATCAGTAGATACCCTCCAAATATGACACTTTTTCAGTTTCTCACTTGTGAAGAAATGCTGCTTGTGCTGTGGACACGGGTTCAAGGAAACAAAATTTTAGCTGAATTCATCACCTTCTGATCTAAAAATTGCAAATGTCATTTGCCACACTGATGTATGATATCATATGATGGTGGCATGATTGCTAAAACCAGGTAATTTTTGGCACTCACTGTAATTCAGTAAGATTTTTGGTGTAGTATTAACGGTATTGGTTACCCATTAGCATGCTCCACATGATTGAATACATAAACACGTATGCACACAAACACATGCAAGAAAAACAAGAGGAGCCATGAATTAACTAAGAGGTCACTGCTCCTGGACAAAATAAAGTAACATGCACACACACACAAAAACACACAAAAACACATACTCTAACCACCGCTTACCCCCCACCCCACTACTCAGTGCACCCTTCCTCCTGATAAGCTGGTTTGCCAAGCTTGCCAGTGCCACTGATGGCTCCGTTTGCACAAGTGCTCCATTGTTGCTGTGCAGAGTGGACAACTGCACTTTGGACCTTTCAGAGGGGAAAGCTTTTTATTGTGTTTCCCTTAAGGGCATCCACTGTGTTTTATCTGCAACCTGCCAGCCACACACACTTTAAACACCGCATTAAGGATATTCAACGATAGAAAACATAAACAGGAGCTGCTGCGTATCCTGTGTTCCCGCTGTTAAGTACTGTACAGTCAGTTTTCCTGGGTGCTGATTTTTTTTCCTCTTCCGGAGCTTTAAAAGACTCATAAAAGGCAGCTGAATTATCTGTGTTGCTGGAACCTGATCCACTGTCGGCTGACCTTTTCCCACAAAGCAATATTAAACATAATAGTTGGGCTGAGTTAAGTGATTGCAATTTATGAGTCCATTTAACTTGATTCAATATTGGATGACAAATGATTACCTCTGTGAAGTAAAGCTTACGTACACAAAAATAACCCCAGCTACACACAAACGCAGAGCTTTATCAAACTTAACAATCAGCTCAGTGTCTGTCGGCTGCAAGTCTGGCTCAGCAGAGGGCTGAACAGAATTTTAAAAATGCATGACAAGACTAGAAGTAGAGGAAGAAGGAGAGGTTGCATATTAAATACACACAGATACCCTCATCTCCTCTTCTTCTTCTTTTATTTTTTTTGGCTCCACCTCCATTAAGATAAAACTGATGTGTATTGAATAGATGTTGCCTCACAATCTGGTCAACTGGCCAAATGGATTAAGTGTATCAAATTCATTTTCCTGAGTGCATTGAGCAAGTGTCAAAATGAAACATTTTCAATTTAGCCCCTTAAGGTCCAAGATTTCTTCATCCCGCTGTAGAACAAGCTGCTAACCCTGCAAAAACAGGCCACAACACGTTACTAAACGTGGCGCAGGCTTTAAATTAGCCCGACACAATCCACATATTTGATTCACTATTGCAGCCTGAGAAGAGTTACATGACTTTCAGGCATCCAGCTCAGACTATAAAGAAACAATGTAGCCTACTTTGCACACTCCTCGCTGCTCTCTTTTCAGCCACATCCTCTTGGATTTTATGACTCTGGTTAAAATGCAACCATTAAATATTCATGTGTGAGGGCTTTCACCCGTGAAGCAGCTTCCCCCTCTCACTCTCTCTCTCTCTCTTTCTGTGTGAGCTTTAGAGAAAGTGAGAAACTTTTGATTTTAACTGACAGGAGCTAAATATTAAAAAAGAAGCTTTGGGAGTTCAGCAAAGTGTAGACTACTCCTCTCCAATATCCTCCTCGGCTGATATGAGCCTTGCCTTCTTGGCTTTCATCCTCATTGTTCTTAAAATTTCACACTGTAGTGAGACTTGTCGAGTAAATTAACATGACAATACAAACTGTGGAGATTAATGAAAATAAATACTCCGTAGCCGAACAATGACGTTATGAAAATTGATGGTTGACAGTCATTCCAAAGAGAATAGAGTTTCTTTTCTCTTTTTTGGTCATCAGCAAGCATCACATCACACGCATCATAAACTGTATCTTTGAAAAATATTGCTCATTAATTTTTCACTTGTTGTCTTGGCTGTTTATTATGCAAAACATTTCAAACTATCAGCAGCAAAAGTAATGACACAAATAATTCATAGGTTCCCTCTTAGAACTCCTTGCAAGCTAAAATCCATAATATATAGCAGGTTAAGAGAGTCTATACAAAAATTAGGTATGAAATTATGTCTTTAGGTATAGACAGCAGCATAAATAAGGCTGAAATGTGATTTTGCTGCTGTGAACATTAGGGAAATTTCCAAGGCTTTATTTGAGTAGATGTTATTCGCATACAAATCAAGGGATGCAACATTCAGGGCTTCTCCAAACAAGTGATTTTCTAGGCAAATGAAGCAACTGCTCCGACATGTGAGGCTTGCATCCAGTCTTTATGCTCAAGAGTGGCAGAACGCATGTATGACAACTCGCTGCTGTAAGTTGATTTAACTGCTGAAAATTCATGAGGGACGAGTAAAATGAAACCTAACAATACTATTGTTGTCTGAGAGCAGCTGAAGAGCAAGCAGCATGAAAAGTTTATTCATTCTGAACTAATCTTTTTAGTGACTTGGGAGTAACGATTCGTACCACTTACTAATGAGTGAGGAGCCCAGCTAACCATGAGGATATTTACGAATCTTACCGTGTCAGCGAAGTCCTGCCATAGGCAAGAATACAGTCCATCACTATCGTAGTTTGGACACCAAGTGTATGTGAAACATGCAAAACCAATTACTCTTTCATCGGTCTCTCCTGCTTTGGCACTCAGCAGCTGATTGAGATGAATCAAAAGGAATTTTTTTCCCCCCCTTTCTCTCGCACTATTCTGAAAGAAGCCCCTCCCCAGAAAAAGAGTCAAACTTTCCATTGGTGCTCATCGCCGTCTTTGATCCCAGACAAATGAGAAAACAAAATGCACAGGATGACTTGTGAAACACGAAGCATTTCAGAGGTATTCTTTCACTTTTGGAAGGATGCCTGCCCTTTTGAAAGGGATTTTCTTCAAAGCAAACATCGGTGACATTACCCATTCTGCACCCAATTAAAATTTATTGAACACATCTAGACAACACTGTACTGCCAATATCAGGCACAACTAGCTTGTCACAAACAAATACAGCGGTCACAAGGACAAAAAGGAAAAAAAAAAGAAGAAAAATCCATCCCCGGCCTTTTGAGTTTATAACCAGCATTTAATCCGCTGTAATGATTTACAATATGACAAGTCGGGCAAAATTTACTGTGACAGATTGAATGGGACCCAACATAAATATAATTACAGCTCACATGATCTTCTCCACCTCCCTCCTCCGAAGGAAGTGCACACAAAGACGATGCAGGATACGCAGCCCACAGTAATTTGCTATTTCAATTTGCTCCTTGACATCAGCTGGTGCCAGAAAAATAAAATCAAGAACAGCAAAGCCACAAAGTGCTGAGGATTTAACAGTGAACTCAGGTGGTCCTTGCTGCAGCACAGCCATATTGTGGTGTTTGACCTCAAGCAAAACCTCAGAGTTAACGTAAAAGCCGTGACTCTTAAAGATGCACCTACTAATGTGGACCGTTTTTAGGGATCGGTGTTTTTAAACAGAGTTCAGGAATCAATTACGAATACACTAATTGTGGTGTTATACTAATGCTGATGGTTACAATAATACTTTGGCTCACTTATTTAGTTCTTGCTGCACTGCTTTAAAGTCTTTGAACATTTAGCTAGCACAAAACTAATGTGACACCTCAGAAAAACACTGATATTGGCCAATATATCTGTGCATCCCTAGTTAAATAATTATTGTCATTAAGCCATTACTTTGATAACTGCTTAACTGTTAAAAGTGAGTTTGAAATACTTCCCCTCTGAGCAGGTTAAACTTTATTTCTGAGTTAAAACATCATTCGGTTTAGAACATACAGATGCCATCTGAAGCTCTCTGACAGCTGGGATAGATACTTCTCTGGCATTTTATGGACTAAATAATTAAATCACTTAATCAAGAAAATGGCTGATGCTGCGAGGCAGCAAGACAGAGCGTGATTATTTAGTCTTAAAGACCTCTAGAAAGGTAGAAATCTCCACATCAGAGAGGATAAACATTTGTCGATATGCACAAATGCTGTCGAAGAGCAAAAGAAATATAGGCAACTTTAAAGAGATGCAAAAACAAGTAGGATGGAGTTTTTTTTTAAAGTCACAAATAGCACTTTACAAAGTAGTTTAACGGCCAGACTACTTTCCAAAGAAAGGAGTCGTAAACTTTGTGAGAGGTGGCGACACACAGGGGTAATTCTCTGAAAGAAACCCGCTGTGACCCCCACCCACCCATCCCGAGAACACCCCAGATTTGGTTTCGCATTCCTGCCTCACAGATAACGCAGACACGCACAAGAAAAAGAGATGAGGCACAGAGTTGGAATGAGACCCAGACACTTTTGTTGAGACTTTTCTGACCTCGCACTATTTCATCTCACTGGCGATGTTTACGCCATGAGTCAAGCACAAGGATATCTCTGCTCTTGTTCATCCTCAAAGATGTGAAGGATCAACCACTCCCTGGCACCCCTCGACAGCCGCACCCCCCCCCCCCCCACCCCTCACCCTCCATGCTAATGTAATACACATTAGTGAAACCAGCCGCACACTGTGCACTTCCACAGTGACACAAAGGATGCTGGGCCCTCGGGTGAGCCATCTCTCTCTATCCCTCCCTCCCTGACTCTCTCCACATGCCAGGCACATCACGGGCACAGCCTCGCACCACAGCGTCTGTGACTCAAACATGCCCTCGTTTTGGAGCAGATGGTCAAAAACAGCGTCCACTGTCAACATTTTTGTAAGCCGTGGGACCCATTGGGCCACACACCGTTTGCCAAGAAGAAGTGCAATATACGTGTACGTGTGCGCATGTGTAAAAATAATCTGGTCAGTTGCAGTTTTTCTCAGTTTGATACTGACAAAGTGAGAACATCCTGTTGTTGCAAAAGAGCTTACGCAATCGGCACCTATAAATAGGAGTGTGAAGTGTGTCTGCATATGTGTCGCACTGCATGTTTACATTCAGGAACACTGCCCAATTAATTAGCATTCATCAGCAGCAGTGGTTGCTGTTAGGATATCACTGATTACTATTAGTGTGAAAGACATCTATTGTCTGTGGTCGCGGTTCATTTTCAAAAGCCAAAGGATGAACGAATGTAAAGAAACATGGAAGACATGTTTACACTTAGTTATTTAAAGTCGCTGGCTCTCAAACCCAAATCTAGAATCTTTGCCTGTATTCGACACAAATTAAATATTTTTACATAAAATGCTACATGGTCAGATATGATGAAATGTTCTGTGTCTTAGTGCTGCAGATAAAAGTAATAATAATGTAAACTGATAGAAATTTAAGGATTTGTGCTACATCATGCTCTGAGTGATGAAAACCAGGTGTGCTGTCAAATTAGCTGAGGGCTACACCTGACCCTGGTGTTTTGGTGAATATTTGCTTACTTTGGAGCAAATCTACACCGCAGAAATGTCAGACTTTAGCTTTTTGTAGTGCCTGTTTACACTACTGACAACATTTGTCTGCCTCATATTAACACAGAAGAGAGGTTTGAGATTTGAGGATTATGAGATGGAAAGTTACAGAGCTTAAATCCCAATTAACTGAAAATTGTGTACAAATAAGGCAAACTCAGAACAGAAGGTGTGCCATTTGTGACCTAAAATGCATCAGTCGCATGTTAAGGGTTAATGTATTCCACCCTATCCAGCACCGAGACCTCTCTCATGATCTTCTTTCTCTGCCCACAGCTGTCACGTCAGTGTATCAGCTCCGGTCTGTGATGCATGCCTTGCACCTGGGTAACCGACCGCACACAGACACCGTGTTAGCATGAGGGTACAGTGTAAGCTGACACACAGGCTGTGGGTGTGGTGTCACGGCTGTCCACACTTCATCATCAGGAAAGACTTTGTTTGAGCAGGGAGGAGAAAATAAAGTATGATTGGGTCACAAAAGAAACAAAAATCATTATGGATTAAAAACGCAGGGAGAGAATTGTAGCTCCAGTAAACAGATGCTTAAAGGATTATTCAATTAAACAGTTGATCAACAGCTGTAAAGAGCTTCTCTAGTGTGATGACTTTTTCTGTTTTCTATAATTGAAAACTGAATGTGTTTTGGTTTTGGACTGTTGATTGCACAAAGCTAGCAATCTGAAGATGTCACCTTGGACCTCTGCAGTTTGTGCAAGCTGTTTTTTCTGTTTGTGGCAATTTTAAAGATTCAAACATTAAATTATCAAGAAGAAAAAAATGATAAATGAATAAATAAATCAGCTTTTGAGTCTTTGATGAGATGGATTTACAAACAGGGCAAAAAAAATGGACTTAAATAGGAGCAAGGAGAAGATCGACATTTTTTAAAAAATTGATTTATTTTCTTGCCAAAAACTGCACAAATATGAAAAATCCCCAAAAAGCAAGCCTGGCTGTTAGCTTAGAGTGCACATCTGGCTATTAACTGCAGTGATCTGCTCATGGTTCAGATTTTATGAAGGCTGCTGATGGTTTTGCACTGCTGCTCTGTGTTCAAGATATGTTATTGGGCTGCGTTTGACGTCTCTTTGGGAATTATGACCTTTGAGTGCACATGTATTTTTGTTACCTTGTCATGCTTATAAATTTGGGCTCTTGTCTGGCTGATCTGTGATAATAGTATTGAAATCTTTACTGATAAAAGTCTAGTTCTGCCTGTTCATCTGTAATAATATATCCAGTATCTTGTATATTTTGAAGCAAGGGCAGGATTTTCATACATGCTAATTTTACAAAGGTAACCACCACAGTGAGTACACCAGTGCACTTAAGATGCGCAGCAGGCAAAAGGCTTGCAAAGATTTTTGTGTCTATTCTGGTGTCAGTGCTTTAAATGAAGTGGAAAAGTATGCATTTTAACCCACCATTAAAAATATATTAATGCAAATTTTAGATTTAAGACAGTCTGTTGTTGGGTTGTTGTCTTATGCCAGCGTCAATCACATTTAATCAAACCACACACAAGTGGTCCCGATGATGACAATTTATAAGCATGAAACTGTCACAAATACTCCAAGACCCCACGAGAATGAAAGCCTACTTTGGGTCATCTGCACACTTTGCCACAGTGACTATGCAAAGGAGAACAGGTGAAATGCAAAACAACACTTAAGCAGAATGCGTCTTTTGTGTCAACATACGGCAACAGATGAATGAGAGATGGGGCAACATGTCAGGGATTTTATCTACTTATGTTTTACATCTCGATAGCAAAACCTGAAAAGATCTGACATTTGTGTTTGGGAAGGGAGGGGGCGGGGGGTGGGGGTGCTTGGGAAAGAGATTACCCTCAGACCTTTTCTTTGAGCACAGGAGAGAATGGGGGAAGGACGTTCCCTGTGTATTAGTAAATCCCAGTTAATTTTCCCTGTCACAGAACAATAAGATATGGACCCCCGTGGGCTCTGTTGAATGTAATTCCACCACTTGCTCAGAATCACCTTCATTACTCATCAGAGATGTAGATCTCTCTGTCTCTCCGAAAAAAAAAATCCTCTGGAGCACACACTAGACACTGCGATGCTTCAGCAGAGCCCTCTCGGGAGCCTTCCCGGTGCCCATTTCTTGATAGTGAGATTACACCTCTTGAGACATTTTCAAATTTTGAGAGCTAGTTTCTCAGTCTTTGCTCACATTTAAGAGGGGAATATGCCTGCTATGCAACACTATCACATGATGGAAGATTTGACGGGATCCTTGGTTGGACCTTGTTTAAATTTATAAAGGCTGAGTCTTTGTAGAAACCGGATGTTATCCAAGATCCAGAGCCTTTCATTTACACTTAACACTGCGGTGATGCACTGTCATCATCTGCGTCTGTTTTTCACAGCATGTCACATTCAACATGCATGAGCCTGCGACTGCTGGGGACCCCAGAAAGCTCCAATTACATCCAGTGTGGGTTAAGACTCACAGATTGTATTCTTTTTTTTTTCTTTTTGCACAGCTATCTTTCAGTTTGTGCTCTAATTTGTCCACTGAAATTCTAAAACCCTGCTGACAACAACAAACATGTAAACAAAGAATTAGTAGATTTTAATTGCATTTTAATTATGAGCAATAAAGGAAGGTTAATGAATTATGCAGGCAATTGTTTTCATAATCAATTAACTGTTAAAATGCTGGGAAAGCTTGGAAAAAGATTTGACTGACATCTTTACGGAGATTGTTTTGTCCATTTGATTGTCTGAATATTTAATTTACTCTGCAGAAAGTATTTGTATAACTTTTTAACAAAAAAATCAATTAAACAGCAAATCAATTAACCCTTTCATCAGTTTTCCATATACAAAATGTATTTTAATTTCACATTTGCCTTCCATGCCTACCTACAAGCGCAAACAACTTAACAAAACTTGAACATAATCTATATTTTTAATGATGTTGTGCCTTCTATGAAGCTAAACCTGCGGTCTTTAAACCTATTAATCACATGGTGTGTGTCTTCTGTTCTGGCAAACTTCCCCTCCAGCATGGCTGCAGCTGTAAGAGGAGGCAAGCCTATTGTTCAGACTAACAAGGGGCACAGAGGTCACATGCATTTTCACAAGAGCTTTGCCAGAGGGGTTGGGGAAGCAAGCAGCACACTGGTCTGTTTGGTATGGATCTACACTAAAGCTTTTTCTATAAAGTCACATCATTCTGAGTCTATTATAAAAGGGGATAGATTAGATTAGGTGAGATTATGTAGAGGGGCTCTTTAAAAAGAGCAAAAATAACACACTCAGTACTTAGCAGGCAAGTCAACAGTGGGATTAAGCCCAAAGAGCATGCTGAAATCCAATGCTAATATGCACAATGGTCATCCTTCCACCGGCTCAACATTTAAATGCTCTCAAACGTGGTGACTTTGGATTTCTCAAGTGATGTTAATAGTTGCAGCAGCAACTGAAAATCAGACTCGGGTTGTGTTATCGCTTTCTGCCATAACACTGAAATTTCACAAATCTCAAAAATCCAAAGAGCTATTTATTTTGCCTCTCCTGCGTCAAACTGTCATCTCTGTCTTCCCTCCTGTCAAGCCATCTCTCGCTCTCTCTCGGTGTGAGTACAGTTTGTACAATAACAACTCCTATCACCAATGCAACCGAAAATATGCACAAAGTGGTTGCACACGCTAACATGATTAAATGATGTGTGGTCTGGCGTCACTCCCAGCACCTCTCCCATCCCTCGCGCTGCTCTGTATCTCCCTCCTGCACAAAAGCACACACACACACAGACGCACGCACACACACACACACACACA
>VVHJ01001004.1:35816-52615 GCA_015107715.1 Tylochromis polylepis | reverse complement strand
TCACTCACATTTACACCTAGGGCCAGTTTAGAATGACCAGTTAACCTAACCTCACTAACTGCATGCATCCACACAGAGAGAAGGAGAACGTGCAAACTCCACACAGAACGGCCCCGGCCTTCCATGGTTATCTTATCTTTTGTTAACAATTACTGCTATCATCGCTGAATGGCATCACTTACAGTCAAATTTCTTGGTACTTTCCCATGCATGCTAAAGACTCTTGTTTGTTTTCTTTTGTTTTTTACGCCGCAGTGATCATTTCGGGCTGCTGCTCTTTGTCCGCCATCTTTTTTCTTATTTTTCCTGTAGTCTTTTTTATATTTGGACGTTCACGTCCAAACCTTTTGTCTCAGGGGAAATGATATTCAGAGGAGCTCGTCTTTTTTTTGTTTTGTTTGTGTTGTTTTGTTTTACCACCTTACTTCCATTTACAGAGCATTTCAAGACTTCGCCTCTTTTCTTACTCAACATAGGACAGAGGTTCTGGTTCATGCCCTGGTCACCTTTTGCATGGATTATAGTAATTCCAGTCTCTCTGGTCCCTGCAAAAAAAAAACCAAACATCTTAATCTGCTCCAAATTGGACAGAACTCTGCAGCAAGGATCATATTACACCTCTGGTCATCCAGCTTTATTAGCTCCGCATTCTCCAGTCAATCCAATACACAATTCTGTTTGTCACTTTCAAAGCTCTCCACAACTTGGACCCCTCTTATCTATCAAATTTCCTTCATCCTCACACCCTTTCCCGTGCGCCACGCTTTGCCTCAGTCGTTGTCCTGACTGGCCCGTGTTTCGAGCTTGAGACGATGGGTGCCACAGTCTTCATCTATTCCATCCTCATCAGCCAGACACTCTGTTACACAGTTTGCATCTCAGCGCAACACCCACCTGTTCACATCTGCATATCAACTATAACCTTCATGTTTCAATCATTATTCCTGGAGTTTAGAGCTTTCTAGCTATTGTGTTATTAATGTTGATTTTGTTGTTAATTCTGTGTTGTAATGTGACCTAAGGTGAAAGGTGCCAAAAAAAAAATAACGTTTATTTATTTATTTGTAATTTCTTGGATACATTTCTTGAAACCTTTCACCATTTTCTTAAATCCCGAAACAAAACCAACCAACTTGTAAAACCATATTCCTCTTAAATACCCTCCGACAGTGTTATCTGTGCTCAAATTCCCATGTTTTCAGATCACACACATAACTAACTCAAACAACACCACTGAGCATTCATTACACACTACATCAGAAAATGTCAAGGACATCTAAGCCAAGTCCTCCTTTGACTGTTTTGCAAGTTTCCAAAAATACACATGCAGTAAAAACAACAACACACTTTACATTTCATCCACTTCTTCAATACCGTTTTTTTTTTAGGAAACTGCATCCACATCACTCATGACTTGTGATTAGTAATTAGTCATTACTTTGTTTTTTTGTTTTTTATTTCAGTTATGACATGGTGTCTAATTTCTCCGTATCTCACAAAGAGTCCTTTCAGAAACTTTCTTGAAATGAATTCCAAAAGTCACATTTTGTCACAATTGCTAAGACATATTTCTCAAAAGATTCCTCCCTTTTTCTCAAAAGTGTAAACACAAAAGCCACTTTTCAGACTGCATTCACAAAACATTCTGGCAATACCACTTCCATCAAAACAGTTTTATCTGCACTCAGAACCGCACAGTGTTTTCAGAACACACACACATGCACGCACACATGCACACACAGCCCATATAAATAATGACACTACTGAGCATTCATTATATACTACATCAAAAAACAGGAGGTATGCAGTTCACAAAAGGAAAATCAGTGTAGCATTCTTGCAATTCAGTCAAAAATTCAGTGATTATGGTGACTATCTGCTGAGATTAGGTTACATTCTTTATCTCTTATTATCCTGCTTCCCATATTCCTATGTATACTATTCCAGTGTACTATGGTTTACTCACGAAGGTAGCCGCTTTCTTATTTATCAATGACAAGTAAATCAGAGAATGGGGCAAAGCCTATACACCTTGATTATGTGTATATATATATATATATATATATATATATATAAAGCATAAACATTTTTGGAGTGAACCATTGTATTTTTTATATTTTCTTTTTGATCTATATTGTCAGTGCATTAAGTGCATTTTAAAATGTGTTTATAGTTTTGCAGAATAACTAAATGAGAGACTGTGTGAAGGCTTTCACATAAGAGTGAGGTTCACTGGTTCAGGGCACTAAGCGTTTGGGATTTTGTATTTTAGAAATTTAGAGAAAATGTTATGCCCCCTGGTAGCTTAGCTTACTTTTTGCCACTAACTTTAGTTAAGCTTGACAAAAGTGTGACTTTTTATTCTGCCACTGGCACCTTATGGTCATAGGTAGCCACATAGTTCAAAGTCTTATCAAATACCAAATAGTGTCAGAGTTACACTAAATCTTTGTACAAATTGCACCAATTGCAAAGATATGAACTGAAGGATATTGTATTTTATGGAGGTATAAATTCCAGCCAATTCTCCAAAGGTTTGTTGACATGCTATGTGGCTGTGTTGCTGCCTGGTGTGGTTAAAAACAACAGTGATTCAGGCAATGAGCAAAACACAGTTGGGCTGTATTTGGAAAACCAAGAAAAAAGAGCCGAAGGTCACTTTAAATGTGCTGCAAAGCTTTTTTATGTATATAAAATATTGATCATAGTCCCTCATCCTTAAGGATAAAACCATTAACAATGCATCAGCAATGCCAGCAATAGTCAAAAGAGACAGCAGAGAAGTACCACCAACACACATGAAAAAAACAGGACTGCAAATCCTCCTAACATTTCAACAAATGTTAAATACACCATCAAAGCCAACAGAAGCCTGTGCTCCCAGCAAATCAATATTAGCCCCTACAGCATAATGAGGGCAGTAACAGGTTGACTGTTGAATGCAAGATAATTAGGCTTTCAGTTGTTTCTTAAAAGAATACGCAGAGTTGCTGTTCACATTTCTTCAGGCAGGTGGTTTCTGTGTTTAAAGAGCCTGGCTGGAAAATGCTTTTTGCTCTTTGTCTCGGCTGTAAAAGAGTCTAAACAAAAGCGCTTCTCTTCGGGTTTTTTCTAACATTACTGAAGATTGGAAGTTAAAGTCGCCCTCATGGGAGCTTTAGACAGCCCGTTTATTGTGTGAGAATAAACTGTTAAGGCATATCTCGGCTCATTTCTATAAAGACCTGTCTACTCGCTGAGCCTTTGATGGGCAGATGAAGAAAACTAAACAACTGGAGCTTCCTGGTGGATATTTGAAAATGAAATTCAAAGTCCAAGTGATTGACAGTGTGTGGGATACCTTGTATTTTCTCAAGCCAAATTAAACTGGGGAGAAATAACTGTACACACTGGTATTAGGTTGGATTTACATAAGCACCCCATTAGTAGTCAAGTATTGTAACTTCCCAGCTATGTGTTATATAGATAATTAGAGCTGGTTGTGAAGTGTGCTTTCTATTCTCAAATTTGAGATGGAACGACATGGCTGCGTTTCAAACAGACACTTAGGGTGGAACTAGTATTTACCCAAGCATACGCACAGTACAGTTTACAGTGTTCTCACCCACCCTTCCACTCAGCAGCCCACCACCCTGTGAATAACATGATGCACAGCGCCACATATGCACACCCTGCCATACAGTTCACAGTCATTTGGAAAATTGGCAAGGGGACTTTATCTAAATGACACTGCAAGACGGAATGTTCCAGTGCAATCTCTCAGTAAGAGGATCTGATATAAATTGTTTGGACTCTCCGTGCCCTGCTTCACACCTTGCTTTGGGCTTTTATTTGCCTGCCTGGAGCAAGGAATATGCAGTGGGTTTTTTGGGGTTTTTTTTCAACTTGTATTCACCACGCATGCGTTTTTGGGGTATAGTACACGCAAGAGTTCATTTGTGTCTTGTTTGTGCATTCATGTGGTGTTCGTGGGCTTTCATGTGTAAGCGTATCTATACCTGCATGCATGCATGGTGCTTCATTTTGGTCTTTGGTTCATTTTGGCATCTACGGACCATACATGCGCGCGCTCAGTAGAAAGCAGATGCAAAACCAATCAGCTCACACTCGCCTGAGGTTAAGTGGAAAGTATAACGTGCTCCAACTACCTCAACTTTAAAGCTATAGTCTTTAAGGAACGGGGAGAAGAGAAGAGAAGAGAAGAGAAGAGAAGAGGAAATACCGGTTGATACCAGACTGCTCTCTTCCATTCCAACCAGAAAGGTGTACGGTTCATAGCAGAGGCTTTCATTTGGTCATTAGTCTCTATCAGCTCCCGTCTGTTAGTGTTAGCATGTGTCAGAGAGCTATCTTTCTCACTCTCCAAGGTTTGATGATGGAGAGGTAATTTCAGCTTTATGGCGGTGTGACTCTAATGATGAGGAAGGCATAGCTGAGAGCATGCAAAGGCAGTGAAAAATGCTTTCTGTCTTTCTCCACGTGTCTGTACAAAAACACACATCTGTGCTTTTTATATGTGTATGTAGCAAGTGTGTATGTGTGGCTACAAGCGGGAAAGGTTCCAACTTGTACTGCTGTCCCCATCGCTGAATAGGCTTTTAATGGAGAGTAATGAGGAGCACTTTTGTGGCAGATGTGCCCTCCCTGCAACAGTGTTTTACCCCGAGACTGTAAAAACTGACCCGAGTGAGACGTCAGCAGGCAACCAGCCTCTCCTTGCTTTGCATGTGTTGCAGGAATTTGAATGGGCTGTTCACCAAGTTTGCCTCATGCACCTCGCTGCACCCAAGGAAGTAAGAGTAAGCATCATTTCAACATAGCACCTAGAGTCACATTAAATGACAAAAGCCCTAGCAGTGTTGGCCAGGCCCAAAATCTGTTACAGGGCCATCTTCTTCACTGGAGTGTGAAATTATTTTAGCTCTTTCCTCATTATAGGATTTTAAAATGCATTATAGTTAGGGCTTTTATGGTGTGCCGCAGCATTAATTCAATTTGCCCCATTCACGCTTTCTTATTATCACTCTCAGTTCAAGCTACAGGGGGAGGAAGCTGCTGAGCAGTGCTCCCCAGCCTTATCTTTAAAGGATATAAACTACACTACCCAGCTCAATCAGAGCCAGCCTGGACTGTTCCATCCATTCATCCATTTTTCCTCTGTCTCCTCTCTCCCTCATTCTGGATGCTTCTTTCTGCGGTGACCTCCATCTTTCTTTCCATCGTCTATCCCTCTCTCCATTTCCTTCTGAGTTGGTGATTGATGGGGGTGGTCCAAGGAGCACTTTCGATATCTTTCCATAGACACACTCATATAGGCAAACCAACAAACACACAGCCCATGCACGAGCTGAGATGCTACACACACAAATACAAACGCAAAACCAGGGCCAGGCAGAAGTAACAGAGGCAGCCGCACAGGTTTAATGGGAAAACAAGCCACAGTGTATGGGTGAGACAGCATTAATCTATCACTGAAACCAGACCTGGACGGTGTTTGTTTAGCACACCATAGAAAGAGGTATTCTGGGAATACCCCATCACTATCTGTTATGTGCAAAAGTACAATAATGTATTGAGCACGGCAAATGTGTTCCTGTGGAAGTACAGCAGATTAGTATGGAGCAGCTGTGTGAAGCAGGACTTGAGCTCTGACAGTGTTCCTCCACTCTTAGCTCTCCACACTTGCATGAATGCACTTCGATTAAACACACATGGACACGTTTTGTCTATGTGTGTTTAGACAAAGATGCACAAAAAAACATGCTACACACTATACTAGTCCACATGCATTAAACTGTAACTCAGCATGTGATTGCAGGCTGGCTTGCTGGTAATGGGGGAAGAGGAAGAGAGGATGAGGATAAAGTCCTCATTTAGATATCTAATCCAGCAAGCAGTCTGTCCTGTGTGGACCATCATCTCCCGTCATTAGCAGCAGGCCAGCAAGATTAAAAAAGATCAATGTTTATCACCCACTGTATGCGAGGAAATCCAAGACTTAAACCTCCCTATGTCATCACAATTAATCACTATGTCTGCTATCACAGCTATGTTAACAACAAAAAATTCATGATTATAGTAAATTTATAATCAACCTTAATGCCCCAAATCTGTGATAACGTTCACATGCTCACAGTGGATGAGCTCATACTAATATTATTAAAAAGTAGCACTCCATCAGTCGGATTTAGTGTAAATACAGGGTGATCTTGCACTCAATCCAAATATTAAGACAAGCTGAGTGACTCATTTGTAACTTTGAACGCACAATTATTCACGGGGCGGACTGAACATTTATGGTAAGATCCTCAATTTAGTGTTTGACAAACGCAGCCATTTCTCAGTTAGAGATATCCATCAAAACCAACTTATCGCACATTCACGCAATTAATTATTGAAATTACTCGATTAAATGGCAGCTGCAGTGTCAGGCCAGAAAGGGCAGAAGTAATTATGAGTCGATAACTTGTGAAAAATGACATGCAAAACTGTGGACAGAGTCTAGGCAATAGAGTTCTTGCAGAATAAGAAAGTTGAAGGAAAAACTGAAACAATCTCTTTCCCTGCCATTTTCTTTCCTTAAATTTTCTTTATTTAATTTTCAACAAAAGTGGTTTTAAGGGCTGCAGGAAACTTAATTCTAATTCTTGATCCTTAATGCGTGGCAGTGGTGCATGCCTCCCTGTTTCCACAGCAAGGCTGGCACTACTTACAACACCGTAACATCCCTATCCCATCCTTCTCAGCACATCATAAGACTGTGGAGACCATATGGTCTGATTAGTCGACAGAATTAAGCCCTACACTGTCGAGGCAGCGAGAAAGATAGATGAGGAGAAAAAAAAAAAGCTGCACGTTCACTGGTTCCGCTGAGAACAGACACAAATTCGTAGCTGGAACACACTTAGAGAAAAAGGCATGCTCCACAAGCACATGCCTGAGCCAAGATTGGAACAGATAAAGCAGAAATGTCCAAGTACAGATAGGAGCAACATAACAGAAGCATACAATAGACAGATCAGGAAACAGTCAGAACAAATACTGTCTTTGTGTGTCACCCACAATCTTAAGATCCTTTGTCTGCATATCATTCTTCATCTCTGCAATGCTCTCAAACACTCATTTTAAACATCCATATTAGCAATGTAGCATGTAGCTACTCTCGACTGCTGCCCCCTCGATGTACACCGGCCCTGAGAGACACTACATTGTCTCCACATCTAAGACACCTGCAATCAGTTGGACACTATCTCTCTCTCTCTCTCTCTCTCTCTCTCTCTGTGTGTGTGTGTTTTTCTGGAAGAGATTAAATAACCGAACCATGAGATGGACATCATCTTCAAACACATCTTCTAATCTGGGCCTCAATTCCCTAGTCTTCTCTATAGTCTTTTTGATCGCCAGTGAGACGAACATTTTGCAGCTCTTTTTCTTCACTCTACCATCTCACTCTGTATGGCACTGATTTTCATCTTTTTAACAAAAGGATGGGAAAATTGGTGCCTCGCAATTACTACAATTTCTGCAATTTGCACGCTTTACTCCAAAGCAAAGTTCATGGCATGTCAAAACATCTCACTAGGAAACTTGGCCAGCCATGTGATCTTTTGCACAGCATTAAGAAGTCTCCTTGTTCACAGCTCACCCGGCAGAGATTTCAAAGTTGTCCATGTCCTGTGTGTTTTTCAGTGCCTTCTTGAGCCACCGAATGCAGGGCTGCAACCATTGTTATGCTCAGTTAATTGGACCTTTGGGTACAAAAGGTTGAAAAATTCAAGACCAAATAGATAAATAAGCACAAGCATTGAATTCCCACAACATATCCCAGTGCTGGCTCCAATTTTCCCTTGCTCATTCTATCCTATAGGCAGGCTTGTCTGAAAGACTGATTCATTAGAGTGCTTCAGGACAGTTCTATCAGCCCTTCGACTCAATCACACACCTACCCCTCTGCGAGTTTGTAAACTATCAGCAACAGTCTGTCACAGCCTGTTCGGCGACATATAAATTGTTGTTTAAAGTGATGTTTTGTGACTGTGAGCAAAACTGCTCCTAGTTAATCAATACCACAAAATCAATTCAGCTCTCTGGGGAAATGTCACAGAGAGACTACCCAGCATGCAAAGGTGGGGCAAAAACAAAAGTTTTAGATGGATGGAGGAAATGGCAGATGAGGCAGCGAGCCAATGAGCTAAAGCATAACCGGTTCATTACAAATCATTCCACATTTAGGGAAACAAGGCAAACACAATAGCAGATGATTAAATTATGTCAACAAAACCCCCAAACTCACACCTTTGTTTCCCGCTAAGCTGGTGTCAGAGCATCATGGATTAGATTTATTAAAACAAAAGCTTCTCCATTGGTGATAAGCTTCTTGTTCAATGTGTGAGCTGTGCTCATTTATCACACAGGTAGACATCAGGTTGCACAGAGGAATACTGAGAATCTGTGCTATTGGAGGTCAGCAAGACATTTACCTGACAGCGCCTGCCTCTGTGCAATGTCTTGAGCTGACAATGTCTGTGGTAATGGGCATCAATAATGCACACCCTTGGCCGAATAAAAACTCCCTGTCGCCACGGCTATCCTCACAGCCCTGTGAGACAGCACATATGCTTGCACTCATCTCCTGCTGCACCACACACAACTTGTGTGACATACAGTATGAGTGTGGGCTGAATGCCTACGTTTCTGTAATTGTAAGATACTCGATAGAATAACAGAAATAGTCCGCATTTCTTGAGCTTTAATTATTTTGGGGGCTGACATCGAGTAAATGTCTTCTCTTCCTTCCTTGACAGCTTGTTCTGGTACAGGGGGTTTACCGATCTGACCCCAGATCAGAGCAACGTGCGATCTTACACATTAGTTAAAGGCCAGACATGACCAAATCACATTAAATGCACTCGCTGCCAATTTCACAATATTGCTACTTTGAAATTAAAAACCTTAGCAAACAATGAAGTGTAAAAAGCTGCAGTTCTCAAAATGGTCACTCGGGGGCTGGTTCCAAGAACAAATCAATCCACATACGGTCCCATTTTAAAAATGTTAGCAAGCTGATACAAAAATAACTATTTCGGTCTCCAAAGATAATTTTCTCTTAGTGACACATTCATCCCAATTGTAAAGACAGTTATGCAGTCACCCCCCCAGCCGAACACTGACATTTTAAAGAAGCCAACAAAGGCAGAGTGGCTAAAGCTAAAGCTATCCAGAGCTCAGAGCCAACCACAAGACAGCAGCCTCAGTGTGAGGCTTAGGTATGAGCAGTGAAAAGATCAAAGCAATTACGAGGAAAATTATGGAGACGAGTGAAAAAGAGAAAAGGGCGGATGTCTTGTTATCTGGTGAAGTTCTAAACATACTAGGAAATGATGTAAGTAACTGACATTTGGTTTGTTGTATAAATCTGCTGCACCTACTTTTGTTTGGTAAGGTAAAATATGTCAAGGTGAGTGTACAGCCACTCATTCTTAGTTATTTATTTGTAATAGCGCTCTTTCTTATAGCTGAGCACTTTATTTTCAGTTGTTTCAGTCAGAGGTCCTGTGCGTTACTAATATCTGGTTTTATTTATTCCTTTTATATATTATGAAAATAATATTTTGAATTGAAGACCTGTTGATTTTTCTTTGTATATGCTGTAAATTACAGCTCTTAAAAAATAAACTCTAAATTGGCAAACGCTCTTTATCAACAGGCCAAAAAAACTGGACATGAAAATTGCAATTAGTGCATCTCTAATAAGTATAACCCTGTGATGGACTGCCCAGGGTGTACCTTGCCTTTTGCCTTGTGACAGAGACCCTTACTGGGCAAGTGATTAGGAAAATGTGTGGACAGATTAAAAAAAACAAAATTTAAAATAATAACAACAATAATAATAATAACTAGAATTCGCATCTCCAGGAGAAAGTGTTGGGATAGTTGCTGCTTACGGACTCAGACTGTGGCTTGATGGCGATGGGAGCAAAAAGTTGTCGATAAATAGCTTGTTTGTGAAACCAGGTGTGCCTAATAAAGAGGCAGACATTCTGAAATTGATGTGAGCTTCTGTTAATCATACTGTAAGTTCATCAAGAGAAAGACAAAGAGAGCATGGTGCAAAATGTGTGCCAAGCTGTACTACATAATGAGAAACAGAGAAAGCGACAATGGCGAGAAAAAAGGAAAAAAAATGTGCCAAGCTGTAGTTGAACTCACAACCTCCAGCTTCCCAAAGTTTAAAGGCACACGCATCAACCCACATTAACCAGTGGAAAGTGCGCTGCAACCACACTACGGTGAGACACACTCAAATGAGCATGACACGAGAAAAGTCGCCCCAGTGAACCTAACAAAGTGGCACAGTGTCCTTTTACAGTAGCATCATTCCATACAGCACACAACTCTATGCTGCTTGATCACGAAAAGTGCCCCACGGTGTACTTGAACTCACAACCTTGAGAACACAAAGGAGGAAGAAGTGAGCAGTAATACTACGACGCCACCGAACCAGAAGCATGGAGTGGAAGGTCTCTGCATTCAAAGTCAATCTCACTCTGGCAACAGAAAAAGTGGAATACTTCAGAAACTGTACAAAACTTTAAAAAGATGAACTGAAGCATCCAGCGCACGAACAAGCCAGTCGCTCTGAGGTACAAACAGTGTCTCTACGACAAACGGTGTGAGACTAGTCAGCAGAGGAAGAATAATAAGAATAATAATAATAAACAAAATGGCCAATGGCAGTAACATATACTGGGTTCATTGCTTTGCAACAATCCCACTAATAATGTTACTAGTTTTAGGTAATAACTAATGCTCAAGGCTTTAAAATGATAATTCACAGACCAGTAAGTGATCTCACCGTGGCAGTCAATAATTGTCAAGATTCAAATATGGCGTTTATGTTCTGAGCTAGTTTCATTTAGTCAAGGGGAAACTCTGATCCAAGACAAAACCTGCGATTTCAGCAATGCCCAATTTTAAAGAAAAGACAAATATAAATCCTGAACATTTCAGTCAGTAATAGCATATCAACAAAATTATAATTTTGGCTAAAAAAGGGCACTGACTGACTGTTTATACAGGAAAAAAATGTGCTACATATTATTGAATATTATTTACTAATGTTTATAAATAATATTTATTAAGTCTTATACCATTTACTCCTTTAAGTACCTCTTTCTACTATACAAAACAGTTACAGCAATTAAGTTAACAATGTGTTGTAGGAGAAAAACATGAATGCAGCCATTTTTAAGAAGACATCAGACTATCAGACATAGAAGTCTTATAAGACATATATGAATTTTACATATTTTTCCATTTCTTTTTCATTTGAGAGAAACTCCATTAAAACGTGAACGTTATGTGAGCAGATACTTGAGCAGGAGTCATACCATTTGGACTCATTTCCCATCAGCAGGGAGTAACTGATTTGATTCGTAGTTGTCACGCCGGTTGCTTTAAGTTCTCTCCAACAAGAGTCGGTGTTACTATATTAATCATGCCCTCACTTTAACCAAAGCAGTTTAGGTGACCCAAATCAAAATCACCGGTTCTCGAACAATCCGTAACAGAAAGCCACATTAAAAACAAATAATGACTACACCGGACAGAGTCTCTTGTCTTAATGTATCGAACATTTCTGGCAACCCCCGAAAAGATTTTATCCAAAAGAAAAATCTAACAAAATAACTGGCAGGAGAAAAGAAAGGCATGTTTTGTCCTGCATGTCGGTGCTTATATGACGATTGGGTGAACAGAATTGTTTTAACCAGTTTTATTAGTTAGGATAATTCTGGCTGTTTTTATTTATCCCACCATAAGAGCATTTAAAAAAAAAAAAATCAATGGAAACAACTAGAAAAGGGGTGGATTTCAATTCCTCCGAGGGTCCATCCTGAGCCAGGAAAAACACTGTGCTCCTGTGATGTTTGTATTCAGTGCAGCAGTCATTGTGCTGTTTCGTATGGAGGGCTTCATGGAGAACTTTTCTGCCCTCATCCTACCCACTGTAAAAATGATCCCACTTAGTCCCACGTATAATTTTCTGTTAAAGATAGCGCTGCTATAGGATCAGCAGTAGGCTCAGTATCTGCAGATAACCCAGCTTAAGGTGTAGAACTTCGTTCTGAGAGAGAAAAAGTTCAACCGAACATCGTTGCTCTCTCGCTTCATGCCATTCCAAAGGGCAGGTCGTACTTTTCTCCTCATCTTCCTTCCATTTGCCCCCAACAATCTTCAGACAAATACGAGCACACGTTGCCCTTTTCGCAGCTGCACAGTGCTATATTTTTTTCCCACCCCCCTGTGCCCCGTAGCCATCCATTCAGCACTACAGACTAGAGTACATGCACACCTCATTCCCCTACTGCCACCCCAACGGTTTCTCACTTCTGCCCTCTAACCATCTGACAATTATTTTTCACCAAGCTGACCTCTCATCAGCAGTATACAACTCCCTGTCTCTCATCTGGCTGCCCTCTACTTATTTTCAGTGAAGCTTAAAGGGGTGCAGAAAGCAACAGTCTCACACATTGGCATGTATTTACACACTTCTTCCATCTTTTTCTGCCTCCATGCTTCTCTGAGTTTTTCTTTTTTTTGTTGTTGCTTTTTTCATTCCTGTTCGGTTTTCACACCTTTGCCTCACTTAACTTTCATGATCTTAAAGCCACGCGGTGTAACCGTGCCCTCAGCATTTAAGTTTGTCCTGACCTTTCTGTGTCCCTGAAAGTAATGTCTTGTATCCACATTAAATAGCTCTTCAAGATGTGCAGTAGAGCTCCTTTCCTTCTTCTCTCTGCTCTTGTTCGTACTACTTAATCCAGTCTTTTTAAAAAAGTGGCACCCACACCTTCTGCCTTTCTGGTGTCAGGCACATGAGAGGACAGTGGAGAAGAGAGGACAGCAGGGATGGTGCTCAGACACATACATTTAATATCTGAGAGACCACGGAGCGGAAATATAATGCTGCAGGCATGTTATGGCTCCAAAGAATTTGTCAGAAGCAACGAATATGAGAATCTTTGCCATGGAGAATCACAAGATTTATCATGAAACAGACTGGTACACAGACAAATTTACAGAATCAGATGTGTAGATGAAAAATAATCCCCATCTATACGCACATGCAGCCATGCACATGCTCACGATCGCCTTGAAAATCAAGCATAATCACTAGAGGCAATATTTTAACGAAATTTAATAAATGCAGACAGCTTTTTGTGAAATTGTTTTCTACTTACACAAACAGCCCCTCAGTCACAAATTACAAACAAAAATGAGATCTCTTCTCAATTCATTTCACATCACAAGGGGAATATGCAAATATAGCTGGGGGGCGGGGGCAAGTAGGAAAAGGGGAAATTGGATTAAAGACAGCATGAGGCAAGATGCTGAGTATGAGACCGAGACAGGAAGAAAGACGAGGGTGGAGGAGAAAAAGAAAGAGTGCAGGAGACAGTTCTCTTACAAAACGAGCTGAGAAAAGGTGATTACCACAAACTGAATGCCACCCTTCCCACAGATACCCAAAGGAGCGGGAGAAACCACTTCAATATTCCCCGTTCCAACTCACAAAGGAATGCACCACTTGCTCAATACTCCTCCTAACCCGTCAAATACCATTAACAGATTCCCACTCAGGTGCAAAGAAAGGGATTCTTCAGATGGGACAACCAAAAGAAAAGATTCTCCACCGCAAATCTAAAGTGACGTCCTCTGTGGGCCAGCAAAAATCCTTTACAAGTGAAGCTGTAGAGGTCCCTCACTCCCTCTTCACAAAACAACACCACATAACCATTTTCTGTGAGTCATGAGTCATGGCCTACTTCCATTGCTTTTACTTTTTTTCTTATACTGCTGGTTTGATACATAGAGGCTATGTCAGAAAAATATCATTGTTTTCCCTGGGGATTTCTGCTCTACTGAATATAGTTTAGAAGGTAAATATTTCTCCAACATTAGCAGGGGATCTAGTCAAGGAGAAAGCAAGGATGCTTTGATTGGCCCCCGAGAAAGAACAAACTTCTTAAATAAACACAGCGATGCTACTGTGTACTAAATGTGATGCAACACAGTTGAAGGACTAGTGTCAAAGCTTGTCCTGAAATCCTGACTGTGTGACTTCAGTAAGGCCCAGATTTGATCCTGATTTGATCCATGTGCATACACTCTCCATACATAACGCTGATGATGAGATACGCAAAATGCTTTGCTCGCGGAGTTAAATAAAGTTTGGAGCAAAGTATCATTAAACGAGAAGAGATTATGCAAAAATGTTTTCTGATTGTTTACTTTTACAAAACAGAAAGTAATTCCTAACTTTGCGGGTGTAATTACAAAAGTAAGTGGTGTAATGAACCACAGCGCTACGATGGTGGTACGTAATATGAGGACATTTCTTCAGAAATCAGCAAGAGTAATAAACGAGTTCCAACTTGTTAAAAAATGGAAGCAGTCAGACATGACAATATGCTGGATGATTACATTAACTTTTGTTGCAGAAAATACCAATCACAGCGATGACTAATTATATGAGATGGGCTCACAGCACTACATATCAGTAGGGTAATTTCAGTCAAGTTCATGAGACTCAACAGCATTGCAGTTATGATCAGTGGGTTTCCACCAGAAAAGACGTTGGTACTTTGTTAACGTGGCACTACTGCCCGCAATGTGCCATACGGTGTGGCAGAGCCAGAACAACAAAGCTATGTAGATTTGCTGCTGGTGCAAGAAAGAAAGAGCGGTGAATGATTTAACTTACAGTAGCTCATGAATATAAATGAACAGATAAACAACTAGGGATATAAGTTAAGCCTTAGTGGTTCCCTGAGTCTGATTAATTGTAATCTATGTGCCACATGGGCACACAACACGACAAGTTCCCTACAAGTTCCCTACAAGTTCCCTAAGTGGGCTATTAGACTTCAAAAAAACCTGACAAAAACCCTGTCATCATATTCTTGGATGACAAACTGCAGCTCCAAATTATGTCCTGAAGTAAAAAAGAATTACATGATAATCTCAAATTAAAACAATATTCAACAATAATCCAAGTAAAACCTTTTCCCATCATTGCAAAAACCCAAGCAGAATGCTTAGTGCTCAAACGTTTCATGTTGTGGACTCATGGATGGAGCAAAGGCTGAGTTTTTGGTAAGCGTATGCTCTTCTGGGTAAATATGTACGTGAGGATGGACCCCTGCTGAGAGTAATCAAGAAACACTGTACCCTTAATCTGCAGTGTGCCAGAATAATTTATCCGAGATGCATTTTCATTATCATTTCAGAAAATGAAAAGGATCTCCATCCAGAGGAGCGCTATAGTCCAGGTTAAAAAAAACAAAACAAATCACTGCGAGTATGCCTTATAACACACAGACTATCGTGCGATCTGTGTACTGGTCATACATGTGCTGATGTAAACAGTAAGCAGAGTGTTTGCTTGCTCTTGGAAAATGCTATGAAGGAAGAACGATTACAAAAACACTGGCGATTTCTTTGTTTTGACCATCTGGTAAGATGGAACTGCTACTGAAGGTAATACACGAGTATAAGGCGGTCATGGTGGTGTAGGAACACAGATAGGGTGTTGTTCCAAAGAAAATGCAGTGACGTGTTAGATCAGTACCGAAAAATCCTCCATTGGCAAAGGAAAGCCGTGACATTGAGAAAGGAATACCTGCACAAGAAGGATGAAATCACAAAAGGTATCTGAGCCTAGCTTTAATGTTCTGGTTTATTTTTTATGACTGATAAGACCCAGTCGGGAAGCAATAGGTGTCATTATTTCCAGTAGTCTGTGTCTGCCCATCCAGACTAAAACAAATCCCAGCACTGTCAAAGTAAAACAGCAGCATTTTACACATTTTACAACAAAAAGGCAGCGGTATTGATGTAACCTAAGTGTCAAACTAGACTTTTTATCTCCTTTTTCAACAGCACTAATAACGGCTCTTCTGATGTCTCTAATCATAAGGCAGTACCCACAGCAAATCCATTAACATAAAGAAAGCCTTACACCAGTGTGATTAGCATTTCATGGCCACATTAACTAGTTAATGGACACATTCACTACTCATTTAGAAAATCTGCATTCCCCAGCTAATTACAGTGAGTACTTATTGTCCCACGTGGACTTTAACCTGTGTGATCTTGGAATCATCCACTGAAGCACGCATTATGTTGTATAAACAGTAAATAAATCACACATTTAATCTGCAAGCGATGGCTTCTGGTTGCAATGGGAATAGACGTAGTGGTTAAAAAAACAAGACAGCAACATTAGTAGTGTTGTTCAGAAGGAACGGAGACTTGATTTTTTCATGAGTACCGTTACAGCCATATATGGGAACTGAGGCCGTGCACAAACTTACAACAAGAGAGTGGAATCCCCACATTCTTGCAGCAGCAATGAGCTATCTGCATCATTACAAAAGTAATGCAGAACTTTATCTTTGTACAGTTTGTAAGATGCATTTCAAGCTCTAGGGCTTATCTCCATGGCCTTGTTTTTCCCATGCTGTTGATTATTTTTCAATTCAATTCAATTCAGTTTTATTTACACAGCGCCAAATCACAACAACAGTCGCCTCAAGGCGCTTTATATTGTAAGGTAGACCCTACAATAATACCTACAGAGAAAAACCCAACAATCTCATGACCCCCTATGAGCAAGCACTTTGGCGACAGTGGGAAGGAAAAACTCCCTTTTAACAGGAAGAAACCTCCGGCAGAACCAGGCTCAGGGAGGGGCGGGTGGTAATAAAGGCATGGACAACTGTCTCAAAGTCCTGCTT
>VVHJ01001004.1:24470-35796 GCA_015107715.1 Tylochromis polylepis | reverse complement strand
CAAGCACTTTGGCGACAGTGGGAAGGAAAAACTCCCTTTTAACAGGAAGAAACCTCCGGCAGAACCAGGCTCAGGGAGGGGCGGGGCCATCTGCTGCGACCGGTTGGGGTGAGAGAAGGAAAACGGGATAAAGACATGCTGTGGAGGAGAGACAGAGATTAATAACAAGTATGATTCAGTGCAGAGACGTCCACATTTTCCACATCACGGACATGGGACTCATGTATGTAAACACTTCCATCACTATTTTTTGTTTTCTTTCTTTTCTTTTTTTTAAGGTGAGCGTTAAATGTTCCTTCCTGGAATGCTGTTTGATCTGTTTATTAGACTGCTGTCTGACAGCTTTCTATTTGACATTCAGCAGGCGACTGTCAGCACCACGGATGGCTCGGTGCCACGGAGAGTTCAATAAGTAAAATAACTCAAGATGACACAACGCATGGGGCCTCATTAAAAATGTTGTTTTTGTACCTGAGGTCAGTCTTCATGTGACTATCCAGCCTCATAATTGCATGCAAACAAATACAAAGTGAGAAACACAATTTAGAAAACATCTCACTCCTCCTTTCTCTAATGTCTCCAAGAGCTCTCTCCTTTAAGTTTGAGACACACCACTAATTTACTGCAGTACCAAACCAGATCCTAATGCAAAACCACACAGGAGATTAGGTGAAACCTCTAAAAATAAAAAATGGACTCATTCTATCAGAGATATGTGTATGCAAGGATTGGGAGTGAGACGAGCAGAAGAAAGGCCTGTCCTCCCAGACTGCTGTCAGGATTCTGTCTGGCAAGCTGTAGTCACAGGATAAAGGACATGCCATGCCTTTGATCAGGAGAGGAGAGTTTTGCAGGTGAGAGAGGTAAAATGGAGGAAGATCTGAATATCTGTCAGACTAGAGCGGCTGAATTCTGTTACGCATCAGATTTCTGACTGTTTTTGCTTGTTCTGGGGAAGAAGAAAAAGAAAACTGCAGACACCCTTTACAAGAATGTGTCCCAATCAAGCATGCAATTACCATCTAGAACATGCTGTGCAATGAAGCAGCAGCAGGCAATTGAAATGAAAACAGTGCACACTGTTTCCTACTCACTGTGCAGCTCAATTACAAAGCAAATCAATTTGATCCCGTTAATTTATTTATTTTTTTGGACTTGTTTTTAAGCTCGACGGTAAACTTTTGGAGCAGCAAAACAGAACTCAAATATCTGACGCACACAAGAGTTTCACCTTTCTTCCAATATTTGAAAGGTTTCCTGACTGTGGCAGAGCTACTTCAAATCCCTGGGACTAGAGAGTGAATGAGAGGAGGATTAGAGGGGTAATGTGAGTAGATGAGAGAGGGAGGGTCGCTGTGATTTGCCACTCTGCAAGGATTAGCTCGGAAAACATCTTCACAGTCACAAACTATGTCAATCAAGGATGTGATTCAGTTTATCTAAAAATAAAATAAAATAAATCTTTAACCTAAAAAAAAAAAAAATGCTCTTCTGGTCGCCACAAGTGTGCCCCTACCGCTCAGCATTATGTTAAATATCCATATCAAAATAACTGGAAGAGCCATCCAACAATGTCTCCACTGAGTGTGTCACTGATGAGGAACATATTTCAGGTATATGGATGTATAGATGCCATTGTGGCACACCTGTGGAATAAGCCTATAGGCTGCAGCTACACCTACTGCCCGGAATGAATGTACTCCAGATGTCAGGCCTGTTCAGGGGGCTCCTCTGATGAGGGGTGAGCGGGTCCAGATGGCGGCACAGTTTTACCATGTGCTTGTAATGTGCAAGCATTCCGCTTAAATAGGGCATCATCACCACAATGGAAATAATTACAGTGAAGAGAAAGGGGGGTGGGGGAGAGACATGGCCTAAGTTTAGTGCCGATTAACAGAAGAATAGTCAACGCACCTCTTTTATCTTGAATCTTTACAGTGAGCTCCACGAACGGCTCTGCCTCCCTATCCAGCCTCCTGGTTATTGTGATATCTCCGCCGTCGCGGCCCACGCTGACCGGAGAGCTCTCTGACTCCGGGTAAATCAACTCGTAGCTGGCTGATTGAAATCTGGTGGGACTCAGGCTCGTTATGACCGAGCCGATGCTGGCGTCTTCAGACACGTTAAGAGAAACCACGGTGCCTGGGTCAAGTAATGCCCTCGGCGAACGCCCTGCCCTCGCTGACCCCGCTAATTCAGCAGGACGCGTCGCCCACCTCTGTGGAGCGACAGTAACCAACACAGCCTTACTGGTCAGAGGGGGCCATCCGTGGTCTCTGGCATAAACACAGAATTTGACTTTAGAAGGGAGCCCCAGGATTGAGTCAACCAGTAAAACTTCGCCTGTTTTCGGGACAACATAGAAACTGCCATTTTGGGGGACAGAGATATACGTCAACTCTGCGTTTTTTCCGCTGTCTGCGTCGACAGCCTCCAGCCTGTAAACTACACTACGGAGGGCAGTGGTGTCATGTAAACTTATGTGAATGTTGTCTGCGCTGCGAAAAGTCGGTTCGTGATCGTTGGCATCCAAAACGTCCACTTTTACAGACGCAACGTCGAAGACGATGGACCCAGGTGCGCAGGTCTGGCAGCACAGACCTAAGCTCAGCAGGTATTCTGAGCGAGTCTCTCTGTCTAAAACCCTGGAAGTTCTGAGCAATACATTTCCCCGCTTGTGGTGGGCGAAGGCTCGGAAAGCTTCACTGCCGTTTCCATACAGTTTGAAGTGCATTCCGGAGACCGGGCACCATTTTTGCGCGGTGATGCGCCTCGCCGGAATAATCAGTCCGTTTACTTTAGAACACGCCGGTGAGTTCTCAAAAACATGCCCGTGAAAGAAAGGCAGTCGCTCCGGTGCTTCGTATCCAGCAGCTGGCGTCAGAAGGCAGCATAACAAAACACCCCAAATCATGTTGGTGGCAAGTTATGTATCCCCGGGCGTCTCAGAGGGGTTGGTAGGAAATCCTTAAAAAAGAAAGCAAACACACTTGAGAAACATTCCCTTCATAGCCATCCACGGTGCGGTCCTTCCTGGAGAGCCCGCTGAACTTTAAGCTTTTTCATCCTGGGAGATCCGCCTTTCGGCTCCATGTAACGCGGCAGCGTGCAGGCAGCCCACAGCGCTGCAGGCAGTTTGTTGTGTTCGCACCCAGCGTTCAGCACTAGAGCACCGGACAGCGCCAAGCGCGGGGGCGTGGCGGCGCACGGGACGGAGCTCCTCGGTGCACCCCACCCTGTGTGATGGTCAGGAGGGTCTCTGCCTCAAACCTCTGCACGGCGGCTCAGCGCGAGCACGCGCAGCCGTCCGAGCGGTGTGCCACATAAATCCGCTCTCTCGACTGAAGGATAATCACTCGAGCTTCCTGTCCAGAGAAAGTCGAGAGAAAGCAGACCCACCATTTCCCCCCCCAGACCATCTACCCGGAATAAATAAACAGCGGTCTTCAAACACGGCAGTCAGAGGTGCCTTGCTCGAGAACACTGCCGCACGAGTTGAGAGGAATTACTCGTGCAGCGCTCTCGTGTGTGTTCAGTCCGTTCACAAGTCTTCTCTGAACTTTAGTTTACTCTTCCTATCCAGCATTACATTTCTGAGCCGCTCGCACTCGTGGCGCAGAGAGACAAAATAACGCTGAAAATGCACCAATATGAATGCAAATCCGAGGATCTGGGCTGTTAAACTGTGTAAACACGACTGATTTAAGACGGCCTATGCTGAGTAGCGTCCTTGCGTTATGCGCACCAGAGTTCAAATTAAGACTGTCACCCTGATTGCTCTGCCTTTCCCTCCCCGCTCTGCTGCTGTGCCACGCACCCACATCGCTCCAAACCTAATCTGTAGGGGTCTGCTGCTAATTCCCACAACTCCCCTCACCTCTCTGTAAGTGGCAAGTCAGAAGAGTAAACACTGTGTGGACGGGAGAGCTTTGAGTTGTCGGAAAGATAAGGAAATAATGGGCTAGAGAGCACGCTCTGTTGAGCTTGTCTCCCATGTCATGTCAGCCTTTTACCTTGAAATGCACGCAGATCAATATTCATATGCCTTGGGGGTGTGATGTTACGCTGGGTATGTAATTCAATGCCACGCGATGCTTCTATGCTCATGCTGTTACCAGAATCCGTATTCAGTTTGAAAATTCATCAAAGCTCCCGCTGAAAGATTCTTATCAATTCAAAACAACAATCCATCATAGCAATTTTAGCCAAATCCACTCTACAGCAAACTGTTCTTTTCAGGCAATAAGTCTGGCAACTGGCAGCGAGCCTCCAGACAATTCTGAATCACAGCCTGCAGCTGGAGCTCAAAGCTCATATTGGTTGGTTGTTGTATTCCTTTATGTGGCACCAGCTCTAGGCTCTAGGCTGTGTCACCAGGACACGTGAGCCATCCCACACTCTCGCTGGTGTTTTTACAATCTCTGACCACAGGAGGGAAAGGCATATCAAAACGTGTCCACCAAAATCACCCCAGAGCATACTATGACAGGGAGCCCATTGATGGGAAATGACCTCATGCAACATTATCAGTGTTTCCATTGAAGGTGAAATTGTGATATCTGAAACAGACACTGTCAGGGAGGACTCTGTGCGCTCTATTGTGCTCTGCAACTTTTCTTTGAACTTCCTAAGTGCTCCATGAATGCAAATCAAATCCTGTCTTTTATCATGTTGTCTCACATGGTGAAATTCACCGTGACTGCCAGCATGGGAGATAGTGTAGCAAAGGCTAATTCAATCACGGGGGCCAGGCCAGAGTGTGAGAGATAGTTTACTTGAGGGTTGCAGCAGTTATCTACAGAGATGAAACGCCAACATACAACACATCAAAACAACAAAGCTGTAATGAATTTAAAAAAATTATAATAATAATGAAACTGTCTCATTATCCCTCTACTCTAGCAGATAACTCAGAGCTGCAGGGTATTCCCAAAAAAAAAAGACAGAAAAAAAAAATCATGCTGAAGAAAGCTGCAAGTGAACATTAGAAAGCTTCATGCTTACTTAATGAATAATTGACCGAATCTATTCCCGTCACTCAAACAGAGGCAGAGATGGTTTTTGAAGGCAAAGGTTTAAGCCTAGCATTTCAAATATTCTACCTTTTAGAGACAAATGAAGGATAGGACTGAAGGAAAGGCAGTCCTATAACGTAACTCATATGTTGTATAAGCTGATGTCGATGTCTGTCCTTCTTCCGGGAAAAATGGGCTCAAAGCATCACGAAAAGATAGCCGTTAGTGTTAAGAGGATTTAGTAAAAACATCAGTTAACAGGTAGTTAGGGCCAAACACGAAACAGAGTAGGCTGATGTTTTTAAAAACGAGCCATTCAGCAAAAGTCGATGGAATAATTGCCTGAAACAGGCTGGTTTATTAAGGAACGGCAGGACAATTACAATGGATGACTAAGCATTCAGGTTAGTAATCACTAGTGGACGTTTATAGGGAACATTTATATGTAAACTCTGCCCCACAAGTTTTCCTGGAAAAGCTGCAAAGAGCCTTTTCTGGAAACACAATGATGCCCGACAGCAGCAGCATGGTGTGCTCTGTAGCACCGTTCATTGAAGTGTTCCTGCATATATGGTACCCTAAGGACATTTTCCCTCGTCGCAACCTGAAGGCAAAAAGGCAGTTAAAAGAGCTGGATAAATATAAAAACATTTCCCTCATGTGTTAGGTACGGCTAATTAGATATGATCTGTGATCCCCTTGAGGCTTCTACCTCTTAGTGTAGGATTTAAGCTCTGCTGTAGAAACCATAACTGTTTATTAACACAGATATTAATTATGGAGCAACGTGAGCGATCAAGTTCAGACAGTATCTTCGCCAATAATAATACTGGCGGTTTTGAAAATGCCAAATAAAATTTTAAAAAAAATTGTATTAAAAAAACCCCCCAAAAAAACAACCAAACCAAACCATCTCATTACTGACTGTCTGTTCTGAGCCTTTTAACTCAGAATAGGATACCTCCTAAAAGCTGACGTTCGTTCACAGGATGATCGAATAAGTTTAATAAAAGGAGTGCAACAGCAGCCACTTTGAAGGAAAAAGCCCCAAATAATCTATTGATTAATGCATGGCTTGTTGTTTTGGTAGAAAAAACCCCAAAAAAACAAGCCACTTCAGGGCCACGTTGTGTCTGGGGAGACATTTTATTATATCTACATTCTGATTAGTGGGGCCTAGGGCTTTCTCAGTGATTAGCGCACTAAGAAATAATCACTGAGTTGAACAGTATCTCCTTGTAGCCCGGAACAATCACGACTTTTTATTAGCACATTAAAAGATTTCTCACATCACGAAAAGACACAGGAGATAGTGACTGCAAAATAAAAGCAAAAGGAAAATGAGCACTGCTCAGTAGTCCCTCTCATTCTGCTGGACTAAAAGGTGAAATTTTTAAGAGGCAGTCGATGTTCTCTTTGAAATGCAGTTTGGAGAGTGAGAACATTACCTCAGATGCACACTGAAGCTCCACAGTTCTTTTTCTCAGTTAATTATCCCAGCAGGCCCCCGACATTAGGCAGGTTTCCATTACTCGACCAGTTCAAGGTAATGAACTCATGGTGTACATTCAATAATGTGCTATTTATGAAGCTGAGAGGATTATGAGCGACCCATTGGGGAAAATATGAAAATGCTGCAGGCTTCATGAGGAGAGTAGACTAATAACTTCGTCAGACACGGTGGTCCTTTAGCATCTTCTATTTGATTTACAAATGAGCCCAAAACCAGAAGCTTGCCACCCCCTCATTATCCATGGTCGGACTAGAGGGTCCGGCCCTCTAATCTTCCACCTGGAACTCCGTGAAAACAGAAACGACAAGCTGTATTTTCTCTGCTACTTTAAAATCATGAACTCTATTGTTTCTTTCTTTTTAATTTTTTTCTTCAGTGCAACAACGTTAAGTAGGGTCTTAATAAGAGTGGCTCTAAATGGAAATTGTACCCATATATCACACAATATTGCCTTCCAAAACAGGTCCCTTACCCAGGCAGAGACCCTGCGGTTCATCATCCCTGTTGTCCGGGGGGAAAGAAACATTATAAAGTCAGTTTAGGAGCTGTTTTCCAGCAGGAACTGTCATTTAATAAATAATGAGAGAGACTTCCTGCAGCTGCTAGAACATAAATTTCAGCACTGTTTTACAACATTCAGGCTAAAAAAAAAGAAAGAAAGAAAGAAAGAAAGAAAACAAAACCCTGGCCACAATGAATATGTACAGGTTTTCTACATTCTATATCAGTGTGTTAGCTTAAAGTTGACTGTGTATCTAAATGCCTAGTGTGAGCATTTTTCCACTCGTGAGTAGTGAAAAAGCACAGTTTGACATTTTTGGTATTGTTAACATTAAAATAAATGAGTACGCTAGCATACCTAGGTATGAATATGGATGCTTTTCGTCTTGGATGCCGTAGATCGTCCTTTTCTTTCTTGTTTGTTTTATATCCCTCGAACTATCCATCTTTTCACCCTGCCACACATCTTCAATGAGGCAGTAATGTCAACTGACATCCCCCATTACTGTTCATTGGAAGCTACAGAGTTTGCTCAGTCACAGTGAAGGGCCTAAGGCGCCCCCATCTGTGTTTTTAGAGTGCTGCAATATGGTCAACAGTCCTGCACTCAACGACTGCAAGCACAGCAAGTGTAAAATTAGTAAGAAAAATCCTGACAGACACTTCAAAAGTTCAAACTGAGCTGAGGGGTAAGAAACTACATATCACCACTATAAAGTGTGCAAATTAAAAAAAAAAAAACTGACTGGATTAGAATCTAAACTAAAGTAAGATCCCGAGGAGATATACTTATAATAAAATGAAACCCGTTAAAAAGTGGAGAAAGCAATGAAGCAACAAACTTCAAAAGGCTTGGGGAAATAGCTGACACCACTTACATTCGAGCTGCATGTATACAGCAGCTAATTTGAGTTGTTTGATTAAATGCAGTCCTTCACAATGTGAAAATATTTTTTTCCTGGCACAAAACAATCAAGTCATTTAACAGTAAAAAGCCAGTTTAATCGCAGAATATATTGACAGTACAGTACAGCAATAAAAAAAAAGCCTGCCATAATTCTTCTATTTTTACATGACTTACACAGCTGCTGCTCAGCTCGTCTAACAGAACAGCAACAGGGTACGATACAGTAACAATGACAATGACACGACATACAGACAGGCTCACAGAGCGCTGCACCCGTCATTCTCCACGGGCTAGGCATGTGTTAATTAAGAAGTGTACAATATAATAATAAACATAAACCAAGAACCGAGACACAGAGCATCCGATGACCGGGTTTAAAAGGGACTGGGCTGAAACTGGTTGTCACACGGGGAGAAAAAAAAAAAGCACAGCCACCAAAACAAAAGTAAAAACCAAAAAATATGGATTACTTTGCATGTATGCACTTCATACATAACGTTAAATGACTTGACATCGTCCATGATCACTCATTACTCTGTCTGGCCCTCATTTACCACACTATACCCTCTTTATTACTTGTGCCTTATATTACGTATTACATGAGTGCTCATGTATTTCAATACAGAGCTTCAATTTGTCCTCCCTCGCTACCGAAGAATCCTAGGAGCAGACCTGTCGTCTGTTACCGTCTTGCGGAGCTTCACCCCCCGGCGTATAGATACCAGCATATCTACGTCCTCCTGGGTAACAGAGGGTGTCCCCTGAGGCGGAAACTGAGCAGGATCCCCTGACAGTGAGCTAGGGAAGGGGAACTGACCCTCACCGAGGGCGTGGGCGCTGGCTGCCAGCTCTCCTATCTTCTCCACCAGGCTGTGGCGGTTGGCAGCGAGCATAGGGTCCTCCTCAACACTTTGAGCAGCCATGCCGGGGGCCTGCTGTTCGTAAACAGTCCTGTCCGCCCCTCCTCCACAGCCCCAAGATGTGTCAGGGAGGCTCATCCGCTTTGGAGGAGCCCTCATATTGTCACTAGCTGATAGGTCATCACCATACAGAAACTCCTCATTGCCCGCAGAGTGATGAGACGGGCTAGTGTAACCCGGGGAGTTTGGCACTGTTGGGGTTTTAACTGGCACGATGGGAGGCCGGATGGGAATGGGGCCAGATGTAGACGGCGTGCGTCTCACGCCAGTTTTAGAGGATGGCGTCCGGCGTATAGTGGCTGTCCCTGAAGCAATAGCTCCAGCGCCGCTTCCCCCAGCACCGTTTGGAGTTCCCTGAACAGTCTTACCTGCGGGAAGACCCGCTGTACTAGCAGGTCTCTTAGTTTGGATCATGCGGCGGTAGCTCTGTGCAATGTTACTATGGCGAGGGATGGTGGAGGATTTGTCAAAGTCCACCTGCCCTTCACTGTCAGCATCTCCATTAAGAGAGTAGCACTCATAATCAGAACCTAGAAATGACAGCAAGTCATGAGAATCCATTTTTCCCCCCACACTGAATAATAGCAATTCAGAGAGTAGTTGTTTTGAAGGGTTAATTAGCAGGTGCTTCATTATACAGTAATTCACAGTAATCAAACTGGAGTTTAAGGCAACTCGTACTGCACTATTCAAATCACACACGTGCAATGATTGAAACACAACGGAGAAATTCATGAATAGTGCGCTGTACGTGGATATCACGTGTGTTTTATCACGCAGGAGCGTGTGGCTCTTCAGGGATGACCGTTACCTTGACTGGGTATGGTGTCCTCAGAGCAGGAGGGGGTGTTGGTCTGGGTGCTATAGCCACTGGAGTACTGCAGAGAGTCTCTGCTGCTCTTTTGCTGCTCCATGCTCAAGCCTCTGGTTAGAACCATGGCTAGAGTACTGGCTGCTGGAGAGAGGGGCTCGCCATGCTTAAGCACACATATATCGAGATACAGAAATACATAAAGATTAGAACACATTTACATTTTCATCACACTGCAATCCCTACAGCATACAAATTGATATACTGGCATTTATATTTTCACTCCCTGAGGACTTTTTACCTTGGCTGCAATGGTTCCTGGGCCACTTCTCACTCTGTGTGGCTCATCAGCTTGCATTCCAGAATACCCCTGTGGACTGGGTGGAGCCTCCAGTTCTCTCATCTTGTCCACAGACTCCCTCCTACGCTGTGGGGTGCTGGCCAACGACGGTTCGCAGGAACTCGATTTGGCCCAGTCCTGCAACAGCAGACTGAATAATGAGACCGTCTTCCAACTGTGCATCTCCAGTGTTTCACCATCCAAAAGTTGTGCAGTTAAACACGGAAGCTGTTGATTTGGCTTATAAACTGGTTAGATGCATGGTAGATATGAATAGAACACAGCAGGGCGTGCAGTTTAGCACATCTTATTGTGGAAACAGTGGAAAACTGAGCTTGATGAGCAACAGCAAAACAATGATTGCAAGGTTAAACCACGGAATGCAAAATCTGTGACGGCAACAAAACACAAGAAGCAAAGAAGCAACAAAGTCTCAAAAGCGAGAACCCAAAGCAAAATTTGCAAATGAAAACAAACCTTCCATCTAGGAACCTTTGATGTGGGTGAGGGAGTGTTGGATCCAGGGGAGTGGTTAAATGTGGGGGACGCAGGAAGTATGACAGATAGAGGCCTGATGGTGCCAGTGTGTGAGAAAGCAGGGCGGAAGGTGCCGAAGGATGAGCATGAGCCAAACTGCGGAACGGACAGACAGGTCTGAGTAAGAGTGCTCAACATCGGCGAGTAGTCCACGTTATACCTTACAGCGGCTGTCATTAAAGGCCCACAGGCCTCTTTAAGCTCTAGATAAAAATGATTGAAATGCACAGCACATCAGCGTGCAAGTGTATATATCTGCTAGTGTGTGTGTGTGCGTCCAGCAAAGCAGGTACGCTGGTAAGGGATGCATGCAGTACTAACCGCTGTAGGAGAGTTGCACTCGCTGACAGACTGGCAGGTTTCTGAAGCCTCAGAGGAGGCTGAGCTTGTTGATTTCTGGGAAAGGAAAGATGGAGTAAAGAACAGTGGAGATGCAGAGGAAATGGGGAGAAAAAGTTAGATGTGAGAGATGCATAGGAAGATGGTGAGCGCTGGAGAAGAGTGTTGATGAGCTTTAGAAGGAGGGATTTTTTTTCTCTCTGAGGGGATCTATATTCTATAGCCTAGATTGAAAATAAAGCAGCCTGTAAGATCATTTATTCAGAAAAAGAACATTGCATCAGTTGGTGTGTTGCTGAGTGTCTTCTGTACACTGCAATCTGTTCAGACTGTGAGAGTCTGAATGACTTTATCAGTCCAGTGGGATAAAAATTCAACATTTGCAACTGATAGAGATCTACTGCAAAAAAAAAAAAAAAAAAAAAAAAGGTTAAAAATTTTAA
>VVHJ01001002.1:0-11271 GCA_015107715.1 Tylochromis polylepis | reverse complement strand
TAAATGTCATGTAATTGTCGATAAAAGCCTTTGAAACGTATGAAGTGCTTGTTATTGTATTTCAGTACATCACAGAAACAACTGACACAAAGATCTAAAAGCAGTTTTGCAGCAAACTTTGTGAAAACTAATATTTGTGTCATTCTCAAAACTTTTGGCCACGACTGTACTAATAAATATTTTATGAAACTCTGACATACTTTAAAAGCATAAGAATAAAAGTTTTATTTAAAAAAAATCATGTTCTTTGATGATCATATTACATGTGTCACATTTTCAAAGCATAATATACTTAGGAACGTGTTCACAGAAACAGTTTTAGAGAACTTACACACCTTTACTTTTTTCCACAGTGCCTGTATGCCTCTTCCAAAACGTACTTTTCACCATCAGACACAATAACTCACGATTATCTAAGATCTGCCATCAAATGTCCCTTGTGTCTTCACAATCATTTGTGTCCGCTGCGCTCCTGAGGTGTGCGGCTCAGATCCAAATGCAGAGTCTTCTGTACTGGGAGGTAAAAATGGCTCTTTGACAGTTCATCAAAAAATATCTGAAAGAACGATGTTTCAAGTGGAAAAACGCATGCATGTGGTGAAGGGACCAGCAACACTGAGTTGCGGGGCAGTGGTTAAGGACTTGTGTATTTCTGGAGAGTCTGCAAAGTCTGTTAAGCTGTCTTGATTGATTTCCAAAACTCTGCGCACTTCACTTGTCAGAAGGCCATAAATTTGGCTCATTGGTCTGATCAGAACCGTCCCCCGCTCTCTTAGTGGCCGAAGCAATAGCCTGGCTCTCTGAAATTACTTTATTGAGGGGTCTGGGAGGAGTTCGAGATCGCGGCCGGGGGTTACAGTCAAGGGCTATTTCCAGTAGGTGAAAGTCAGGCAGGTGAGAGCTTCCGGTCACTCGGGGTCGCTGGGGTTGAGCGAGGGTGGGGGTCATAACCCCTCAAACAGCTATTTCACATGGATCAGCTTATACTCCTGCCTCCTCCACTCTCTGATTGGTCAAAGCAAGAGCCTGCCTTTCTGAAATTGCTTTATTGATCAGAGGTTTTTCTCATTGGTAAAGGGTAGGGCCATCTATATTTTAAATTGCTTTATTGGTGGATCGGGGAGGAGTCCCAGCTCATGGGTCGCACCGTGAATCAGACAGAATATCATTTTACCCACACTGGCTGCTGTGTGAAGAACCATTTTTACTTTTCTCGGGGATCCTTGCTCTGGTATGACTATCTCGCGCTGACGTGGAGCGTGTATAAGTCTAACTTTGATTCTGATTTTCTTTTTTCAGATTAAACAAACACAAATGAAATGAATTAAAGCCTTCCAGCGGTGCATGCAGCCTACAGCTCCCCCCATCCTCACTGCCCTCTGTTGTTACAAAAGCACATTTTCACACACACAAACACACAGGCCTATAAAAAACAGTTGTCTAAAAAGGTAGCATTTTTTTGTCAAAAAAGTAAACTTTTTGTCTAAAAAGTAACGTTTTGGCTTAAAATGACAACAGCACAATTTTGTTTTTTTTCAGCAGTGGAGTCTTGTGTGGCGAGCACGCAAACAGGCCAATTGTACCTCAACTGTACCTCTTTCTGTAGCTCTCCACAAGTGGTTCTTGGCTCTTGGACAATCCTGCTTTTACATAGGTCATCTTGACATAACGATCCAGCCAGAATGGACTCAGCAGGCTCAGATTCTGTTCACCGTGCCTTAGCCATGCAAAAGAAACAGCTTTGCCAGCACAAACAAATGCTTCTGCAAATCACCTGAGAACTGAGAACTCACCAGAGAACTCTGGAGAACTTGCTCAACACCTTTTTGGTGTGAGGTGTGAGTTACAGGTGCTCTGTCTAACCCACCTGTTTACCAGGACCCTGTATCACACGTTCAATTATGGCCGTTACTGCCTCCCGGACCCCTGGAAAGGCCTCAGCCTAAGCCAGAAGTATTCTTGGGTAAGTTAGAGAAAATTGGTGGTTTCTTAACATAATGCTCCTTAGTGTTCTGCCAGCAGTGCCGGAGAGCAGGAGACAGTTACAAAGGTTTCTGGGTTTCACCAACTTCTGTTTAGGTTTATCCAGGATTTCAGTAAAGTCACCTTTCCATTAACCAGTCTCACCTCTCCCAAGCACCCATTTCAGTGGAACTCTGCAGCCTGAGCCACCTTTGACAAGTTAAAACAATTCTTTGCTACAGCCTACCATTCTCATACAACCTGACCTCAGTAAAAACTTCATAGTGGAAGTGGAAACCTCTGATTCAGGAGTGGGAGCAGTCCTCTCACAGCAAGATACAGGTAAGATGCATCTATTTGCCTTTTTCTACCTTTCACATTTTTATCCCGTAGAAAAAAACTATGACATTGGTGATCAGGAACTGCTGGCTTTTAAGTTAGCTTTGGAAGAGTGGAGGCATTGGCTGGAGGGCTCAGAGCATCCACTCATAGTCTGGACTGATCACAAGAATTACTTATCTTCAAACTGCTAAATGACTCCCATCAAACCAGGTGGGCCCTGTTCTTTAACTTTTGCAAAACGTACAGACCTGGCTCTCGATATGTAAAGCTTGACGTTTTCTCTAGACATTTTGTCTATCCAGACAGATCAAAAAAGAGACTCTTTTGCCTGTGTTGTTGGTTCCCTAACCTGGGAAACAGAGTCTGAGATCCAGACAGCCCAGCATGTGGAACCTGGTCCTTGTATGGGATCTCCAATGTGACTCTATGTCCCCACGAGAGTCTGGTCCAAAGTCATCTATGGGGCTCACACTGCTAGATTCACTTGCCATCCTGGCATCAACCGAACCACTATATTCCTCCAGCATCTGTTCTGGTGGCCATCTCTAGCCAAAGATGTCTGTGAGTACGTTCTAACCTGTTCAAAACAAGTGCTCTACATCTCCACCAGCAGGGTTCCTGAGGCCCCTAAACACCTGGTCACCTGTGGTCTCATATCACTTTGGATTTTGTGACTGGGTTACTACCATCATCAGGTAACACTGTCACACCTGACAGTCATCATCTAGAGTAAAAGAATATTTACAAGATAGTGGTGAAACCTGCTATGGTTTGGAGATGGTGGCACTGACAAAAAGACAGGAGGCAGACCTGGAGGTGGCAGAGTTGAAGATGCTAAGATTTTCATTGGAAATAACCAGAATGGACAGGATTATAAATGAGTACATCAGAGGGACAGCTCAGGTTGAGCAGTTTGCAGGCAAAGTTAGAGGGACAAAGCTGAGGTGGTTTGGACATGCGCAAAAGAGGGATAGTGGATACATTAGGCAAAGAAGGTGGAAGATGGAGCTGCCAGGCATTAGGACAAGAACACTATGAATACAACAAGGACTTATGCTTAACACACATAAGTATAATACTCTTTTTATGCCTGCTTAACAAACAGGCCTTTTTTTTTGTCAGTTTCTGGGTTCCACAAATTTGAATGTATTAAGAAGAACCAGATGGTAATTCTTGCAGAGTATGTAAAATATCTACATCTGATTGACTCACCCATACACACAATGCGCTGCAGTGATGATCCAGTATGGTGATATGATGGAGCCTCCACACAGGTGTTCGTTCCTAAAATGGAGGCTAACTTGCCAGGGGAACTGGCCTTGTTTCGAGATGTTGCCTCCAACAATACGTGTCCTGTACTGAGGCCTGAAACCACACTCTGAGGGCACAGAGAAATAATGTGTCAAGCAATTATAGTGTCACCACCAATCAAGAAAGTTAGGCAATTAGTACTAATGTTTTTCATGGTATGTAATACAATTTGAAACAGAGTAGAGCTGTCCTATAGTGATGTGTCAGTTGGGAACGAAATAGCTTTTAGAGCTTTTGTTTTTTCCTCTATTTTTTTTCTGTTCAAGTTGCGTGTGATTGGTCATCTCTTATTGTTTTTTCACTTACCCGGTGAGGCGGGGAGGCGAGCCCCGAGCGGGCTCTTGCTTCTGGTGTCAAGCGCCCAGCACTCACCGGGCGTGACCCGCTCCGGGGACAGTGGCAGGTGGGGAGTTTGACTGGGGCGGTACACCTGTCAAACTGTAATGCAGGAGTCCTAAGGCGAGCTCAGGGAGGACAGAAACCTCCCGTGGAGCAGAAGGGCAAAAGCTCGCTTGATCTTGATTTTCAGTATGAATACAGACCATGAAAGCGGGGCCTCACGATCCTTCTGACTTTTTGGGTTTTAAGCAAGAGGTGTCAGAAAAGTTACCAATTACTGAACAGTGATGTGAACAATTAGTCCACATCAAATAGTCATTGCTATGCACTGAGCAAGAAGGGGAAGGGCCGGGGGTTACAGACTCAGCACACACACATAGGAAGCAGAAGGGGGGTGACAAGAGAGAAGATGAAACAGAAAAAGAGTATAGCCGCTACAAAGACAACAAGCTGGAAAGGTGAGGAAATAAGTGACAGCCGCAAACACATTAAATTTGGATACACTTCAATTACATTGACAACAGAAAGACCAGCTAAAATTGTTACAGTTTTACATATTTTAATTTATATTATGTTGTTTGATCTTCTATGTTGTTTCACCGTGAATAGTTAAAAGTTTATACATATTGTACATATTGTACATCTTTTTGTCTACCTGATTATAAACTGATTATAGTTTGGTATTTATTTTTGTACTTGAAAATTAATTTTTTTTGTAGCACTGTTGTATGTTGAGTTTAATAAGCCAAATAAATAATACACATTTGATATAATGTCCAATTCTCTGGGGCTTATCCATTTCAGGGTCACAGGGATGCTGGAGCCTATCTCAGCTGCCATAGGGCAAGAGGAGGGGTTTACCCTGCACAGGCCTGTTGCAGGGCTAACACAGAGAGACAGACAATCATTCACACTTGCATTCACAATTTAGAATCACCAATCAACCCAACCCTACTAACTGCATGTCTTTGGACTGTGGGAGGACAGTGGGGGGAAGATACACTCCAGAGAAAACCTATAAAATCCACACAGAAAAGTCCCAGCCAGATAGGGAATGTTGACCCAGGACCTTCTTCTGGACCTTGATATAATGTGTGTTTTGTAAATTAGTCATTTTACAGAGTAACGAGAAACTAATGCAACAAGTAGTGTAAAGAATTTGTTTCTCCAGTGAAGAATTAAGTAACGTACTGGATTACTTTTAAGAAAAGGTTACTTTTAATAAATGTAAATTGGTAGTAATGAAAGTGATGAGTAATGTGTAATACATTACATTTTTGGGGGTAACGACCTCAATACTGCTGACCAAAAGGAACAAAAAGTATTGTCTCTCATTTTGCCTAAAAAGTGTCTTGATCATCCCCAAGACTTTTGGGAAATATAATGTGGACTGACGAAACAAAAGTTAAGTGTTGTTACATTTGGTGTAAAACTAACACAGCATTTTGCAGAAGAAAAACCAGTGTGGCAGAGGTGGCAGTGTGATAGTTTTGGGGCTGCTTTGCTACTTTGATGAAACCCTGCTCTGTACTAAAAAATCCTGAAGGAGAATGTCTGGCCATCAGTTTGGGTCCTCCACACTTGGATTATGTAGCAGGTATGATCTGGAACATGCCAGCAAGTCCACTGCTTAAAGCCTCAAGAAGAAGAAGAAGAAGAAGAAGAAGAAGAAGAAGAAGAAGAAGAAGAAGAAGAAGAAGAAGAAGAAGAAGAAGAAGAAGAAGAAGAAGAAGAAGAAGAAGAAGAAGGAGGTGGTTTTGGAATGTCCAGACTTAAACAGGACATTGTTGCTGAAAAAACAATTTTCAACCATTTATTCCGATTTAAGCATGAAAAAATGCTTAAATTAGAGTAAAACAGTTAAATTTGGTTTATTAAACATTAGGGCTCTCTCTTCTACGTCCCTATTAGTAAATGGTTTAATAATTGAGCAACATATTGATTTGCTTGGCCTCAGAAACCTGGTAATGTTAGTTTAAATGAATCAACACCACAGATGTCAGAATCCTCAAAGCACAGGCCGACAAGGGGGAGTAGTAGCAATCTTCCATTTTACCTTATTAATCAACCATAGACCCCAAAAGATTTTCAATTAATTCGAAAGCCTGATGCTGAGCTTTGTCCAATCTGTGTACAACTCTGGTTACTGTGGCTCCTCTGAAAAAGAAAGCCTCAAATCAGAATTGTAACAAATGTGCACCTGGAAGCAGATAACTGATAAGCTGGAGAGGAAATAGTGTCTCAGTGAATTAGAAGATCTTCATTTAGCCTGGAGAAAGAATTTGTTGTTCTATAAAAAAGCCCTCCATTAAGCTAGGACATCTTATTATTCATCACTGATTGAAGAAAATAAGAACAACACTAGCTTTCTCTTTAGAAATGTAGCCAGACTGACAAAGATTCGGAGCTCTGTTGAGCCACGCATTCCTTTAACCTTAACTAGTAATGAATGGTAATGAATTCAATATTTTCTTCCCAAACAAAATTTTTAACCATTAGAGAAAACATTATTCACAATAGTCTCACCGACGTAACATCAGTTCTGTCTGGTGTTGCACTGTTTTTTGCAATTTTTGCACCCTTGCACTTTATGTAGTCCTGTGTTGATTGTCTCTTTTATGTTGCATCATGGTCTTGGAGGAACGCTGTCTCATTTCACTGTGTACTGCACACCACTGCACATGGTTGAAATGACAATAAAGCCACTTGACTTGACTTGACGTCACTTTTAATAGTATTCTATTCCATTTTAATAGTATATCAATTTAGACTCTTTCTCTCTGATTGAACTCTCTGAGTTAACTTCGTCCGACATACATGTAATGACATAACCAAGTGGCCAGAATAGTACACAGTAACATCTGTGTCAAGTATGGCTTGGAAGCCCCAAAGTCAAAATGGGAGACGCTCCCTAAGGTGGTTGAGAATGACCAAGCTGAGATCCTGTGAGACTTACAGATACAGACAGCCAATCTGATGATGGCTAAGCAGCCGGCCATAGTTATGGTGGACTAGGTATGCAGCTATACCAAGTGATAGTAACATCAGGAAGAAGGAACATGAGAAGCTTGAGAAATACCAAGGATTGAGAGAGGAGCTAGAGAAGATGTAGAAAGAGAAAGCAACAGAGTTTCATGTGGCAATTTGAGCACTTGGGGCAGTGACCTCGAAACTGGGGGAGTGGCTCCAGCAGATCCCAGGAATACCATCTAAGATGTCCGTCAGGAAAAGCACATTCCTAGAAACAGCAAAGATACTGTGTAGGACCCTCAAGACTGCAGGTCTGCGGGTCCTCTGTTAGAGGACCCAAGCTTGAAGGATGGTCCTTAAGCTGGACTGTGACAAAAGTAAGTCGTCATTAGTTTGTTTTATGATTGTGCTAGTGATCAGGTAAGTGTCAGCAAGTCCTGAATTCTTTGAGTACTTATTCCCCTGTAGTAGTGTTACTTCTTTGGGTTAGTCGAGAGCTTTTTTGTAGTGTTGTGGTGAATGTGGTTGGAGCATTTGCTCTGGAGTACAGCCATAGTTGCGCGGAGGTTGCCATTATTTGGTTCTCTTTTGTTACACTTGTGGTATTTACCCAAGTACGGCTGAGTTAGTATCAGGTTATGCTTTATAGGCAGGTAGTATATTAGAAGGGATTTGTACTATTCTGGATTTGTTTGTATCCTGGAAGCAGCCACATTTGGGTTTTAGCATGACATGTAGAGGAGGTAAATTGATTCTCTGGCTTGTGTGCTGTAAAAATATGGCTGAAATAGATTACTTTATTAAGGTTTTTAGAACATTAATACTAATGATCAATAGTAGATCATTATGAGACTTAGATTTGACAAAAGCTTTATGGACACGTTTAAAGTATCCTAAAAGCAAATTTAAGTGAAATGGGTGTTTTGATTCATGTGCAAGGGAACTTGGTTTAGCTGTTCCTTGTTCTTCTCTACCAGGTATCGGAACTGGTTTAACATTTGAACAGTAAAAAGAGTTGCTTATGTTACTGCTAGAACATGATGCAAGGAAGCAAAATGCAGAAAATGAGAAGCAGTTAGCAATGGAGAGAATGAGTTTTGAAGCTGAACAGGCAAAGTTGGCTGTGGAGAGATATAGGCTATATTTGATTAAAAGTGGAAAACTGAAATCTTATAGTTCTGTTGAGCTGCGGAATTCTTTATTTTATCCTTAGCCTGAAGAGTATTATATTTTGTGCAAAAAAAAGGAGAAAAAAACCATCTTGAGTTTGCATAGGATTTATCTGTTCACATCATGCACTGGTATTCAACCCTGTAGGCTGGTAGTTTTAAAAAAGCTGTGTGACATTGTAGTCTTGGAACAGTTTAAAAATTGGATCCCTGAGGCCATTGTCACACATCAACAATTAAAAAGCAAAAACTGCTACTGAGGTTGCTGTTCTAGCAGATGATTATATGTCACGTAAGTGTGTTTTTGGGGATTCTCATAACCCGGTACTACAGCTGAGGCAAGTGCTGATTCTGTTAGCTTTTTTTTTGTCCCATCAGGTAGATCAGAGGTCAGGGACCATCGCAACTTGTACAACCTGGACAAAGTCTGTAACTTTTGTCATACAAAGGGCCATTGGAAAGCTGATTGCTATGCTCTTAAGGCCAGGTCTAGACAAAATATTTTTTGAATGGTTGACTCAACAGTGCTCTGACTTTTTGTCAGCCTGGCTACAGTGCTGAAGAGAAACCTAAGGTTGTTCTTATTTTCTTCAATCAGCGATGAATAGCAAGATGTTCTAGCTTTACGGAGGGCATTTTTATAAAGCAGCAAACTAATTTTCCAGGCTAAGTGATGATCTTCTAAATTTGTGATACACCATTTCCTCTCCAGCTTACGAGTTATCTAGATGAGTTACGATAGAAGATAGATGATAGCAACCAAGACTGGTTTTTCAGTTTTCCAGCTAGGGTGGACAACGCTAAGCATCAGGCATTCAAGTAAATTAAAACTCTATCTTGGTCTTTGGTTGATTAATAGCTGAAAATAGGTGTAGCAAGCTTGTAGCATCATACTTGAAAAGATGTGAAACTGTAATTGCTGTCAAAGGTGCTTCAACAAAGTATTGAGCAAACGCTGTGAATACTTATATACCAATGTTATATTTTTTCACATTTTTTTCCCTTTGTCATTATGGGGTATTGTGTGTAGAATTTGGAGGTGAAAAATGAATTTAATCCATTTTGAAATAAGGCTGTAACATGACAAAACACAGAACAAGTGAAGTGTATTGAATACTTTCCTATATAATAAAAACACTCAACAAAACAAATGCCTAGGTGTATGCTTTCTTACCTAGACATTTTAGAGTTGTCACCAGCCCTGAGCTGCACTGTGTCTTACTGTGGTGAAATAGAAACCATAGGTCAAATGACATGGAAGCTCAGCAGAATTGAACAAGTACAACAAGTAAAAACACTCTTATACCTTAAAAAGAGAGCTTCAAAATCCTTTGATGGTGTACTTGACTAAATGACATCTCTTATTAATCTCATTCCCTCTAAGCCTGTTCTGTAATATGACCTATTCTATTTCTTAAATATAAAGGTAGGATTTTAAAAGTGCTGGCTCTTTAAATGTTCAGCCACCAGACAGCTGTAGATCACAGGGTAAACTGGGTGTTTCACTACTTGGTGGGGCTGTGGTTTGATTTCTGGCTCCTCTGGTCTGTATAGTAAAGTGTTCTTGGACAAGATACTGAAACCAGAATTGCTCCCAATGAAGTGTATGTTTGCACACTATTTTGTCAAAAGTATTTGCTTGTTGAATTTCAGTGATATCCCATTTTCAATTCATAGTGTTTAATATGATGTTGGCCCACTTTTTGCAGATATAATGGCTTCAGTTCTTCTGGGAAAGAAGAGTTGAAGCTGTTGAAGTGTTTTCCACAAGGTTTAGCAGTGGATTTATGGGAATTTTTGTCCATTCTTCCAGAATCGTATTTGTGAAGTCACAAGAAAGCCTAGCTTGTAGTCTCCGCTCTAATTCATCCCAAAGGTGTTCTGTGAGGTCAGGCCAGGATGCAGCTGCTCGGCCATGAAAACCAGGCCATGCAATGCTCTCAGTGCACTCTTTATGTACTGCTCTTCAGCTAATCCGAAGGCCACATGAAGTTTGGAGGTCTGCACTGATTGACAGAAAGTTGGCAACCTCTGCGCAATTTGTGACTCAGCATCCGCTGACCCCGTTCTCTGATTTTACATGGCCTCCATCTTTGTGGCTGAAATGCTGTAATTCTCAGTCACTTCCACTTTCCTATAGTACCACTAACAGCTGATTGTGGAATATTTAGTAACAAGGAAATTTCACAAATGGACTTGTTGAACAGGTTGCATCCTATCACAGTACAACGCTGAAATTCACTGAACGTTCATTGAACTTTGTTCACAAATGTTTGTAAGCGCAGTCTGCAAGCCTAGCCTAACCATAGAAGTGATAATTATACGATTTGGTTGGGTGAGTGAATACTTTGGCAGTCATATATTCTTTTTTGAGACAATCTCAATTATTACTAGCAATTTTTAATAAAACTGAATTTATTTAAATAGTATTCTGTAGCAGTCCCTTTAGGAAGAAACAGAAAATTTCAATGCCTAGCATAAAGTCTGTGATTATCAGAAGTCTTTGATGTTTTTATGTGCAACCTCAGGGTACATTCATAGAGTTAAAATGTGTATAGCAATGGCAGAACTAGCTGTGGCAGATATAATAATAGTTTGTCACTTTTGAATTTGTAATGTTTTCATAGTTTAGTCAAAATATTTATAGAGCTCATTGCTGCATAAAAGACCTTTTTTTGGAGAGTATTTTGTTTGCCTCAGATTCGTTAATATTGAGGCACTTAAAATTTTTTCAATAGCAGAGAGAGAAGACGGGAGAGTAGTGAGGTCAGTGGGTCTGTAAGCATGGGCTCTATGGTGATCTGAACTAAGTTTGCTTAGTTGCAAGATTGATGAAATGGTTGCTTAAATTGATGCCAACACTCCTTTTTGTGTTATCTGTTTGGGGTAAATACACACTTTCCATCTTCTCCCGCTTATCCGGGGCCGGGTCGCAGGGGCAGCAGCCTAAGCAGAGAAGCCCAGACCTCCCTCTCCCCAGCCACCTCCTCTACCTTGTCCGGGGGAACACCGAGGCGTTCCCAGGCCAGCCGAGAGATATAATCTCTCCAGCGTGTCCTGGGTCTGCCCCGGGGCCTCCTCCCGGTGGGACATGCCTGGAACACCTCACCCAGGAGGCGCCCAGGAGGCATCCTGGTCAGATGCCCGAACCACCTCAACTGGCTCCTTTCGATGTGGA
>VVHJ01001000.1:9732-32392 GCA_015107715.1 Tylochromis polylepis | reverse complement strand
TTTCAGTTATTTTCAGCCCATTCATCATATGGTGGTTCTGACTATTTTGCTTGTTAATCCACTTAACAGCTCAACCGATGGACAATTGTTGTGTCTACAGATAATAGACAGAAAAACGCATAATTTGTTTCCATTTTTTTAGTTGAATCTATGTGCAGTGTGTCCTTAAAAACTTTGAGGAAGGTCTGAAGAAATGAAAGCTATAGGAAGAAGTGGCAGACCTTACAAAATATGTGCAGTTGATGAACTGTGTCTGAAAGTCATGTCCATAAGAAATAGGAAAAATCGAGCAGAAACCTGACACAGGACCTGAGAGGTGTGTCTGATGCTTCAGTTGATCAATCTTCCCAAAGCCTCATCAGAAATGCTCCCAGTGGAAGGGTGGCTGTCAAGAAGCCATTCTTAAGAAAGGGAAACGGGGAGGAAAAGGGTGAGGTATGCCAAAATACACAAGGACTGCACTGAAAATCAGAGCTAACGAGTCTTAAAGAGTCACAAATCCAAATTTGAAATGTTTGGTTCAAATCATTGTCGATATGTATGGAGGAGGTCCAGAGAGGGGTACAACAGTGAGTGTCTACAGTGAGTTCTAAAACACGGTGGAGGCTCTGTCATGGCTTGAGACTGCATTTCAGCCAGTGGTGTTGATTTTGTGAAAATTGATGGAAATACGAACACAGAATAGAAGCATCAGATTTTGATTCACCATGCAGTACCATCCAGAAAGAATCTGATTGGTAACAGCCTCATTTTTCAGCATGACAATGATTTCAAACACACTGCATACCTACACTGGAAACATACAGTTGAACATTATGAGTCATGGCTTGGCCTCCCCAGTAACACTATTCAAGTAGTGTGGGATCATCTTGACAGAGAAAAGAACAAAAGGCTTTAAATGTCTTTCAAGAAGTCAGAAGAAGTAGAAGAAAACTTGCCTAAGAGAGTTCAGGTTATGTTAAAGATTATAGGTGCTTAGCAAATATCGACTTTGAAACTTGTTAGAATTGTAAAAACTGCTCTTTAAATGGTAACCAACTGATTTTTGGTAACTCTTCATGTGTCTTAATGACAGCCTGCCTTAAGTTTCACTGTGCCAAGACTGCACAAGGATCCCAAACTAGAGACTTTATAAAAGAGAGACACGGGACTCAACAAATCCTCAGTAACTCTAATAATGGCCGTCAACCTCACCTGCCTCCAAACAGCCAATCAACAGCTCAAACTAAAAACATATGAGCCAATCATATTGTTGCACTGACATACATCTATTTGTTTTCAAAGTAAAGAATCGGCTAAGTGTCCTTATTTCTCTCAGCTTCCTGTATCTATAACATGAATAAGCACAGGGATGAGCCATGAGTCATTGATCATATCCTCACTTTGGACTGAGCTGTTAAAGAAGCTGTAATGTGTGTGGTAAAAGTAGAAGTTAAGGCTAAAAAACCAAACAAACTTGTGCAATATTTATATCCTGGTGATCCTTGAAAGTGAACTTATCGTCCTCATTCAATCATTCAGTCGCCTAGAGATATGACCAAAATGTCTGTGGCAAGACTTGTTTCTAGAAGGACCTTGCTATTACATTTATATTTTACTCTTTTCACTTTACTAATTTTCATTTCTTTGCAGTAAGACCAGCAATATTTCAACTGCATTAAATCAACAAATGATGTGTACATTTGACTTCTTGACTGGACCATCTGGATCAGTTTTAAATCATATAACAAGCGATAAATTACACAAGATCATGAGAAAAACATGTTGCCTGACATCTCCTGCAGAGAAAGAAACCAAAACCCCAAACTTGTTATCTCATTAACTCTAGTGGCCAAATATTTGGTGTAACATTTGAATCGGTTACGACATTGCAGAAGAAAACTATTGTTTTTGTTCCAAAACACAGGCTGAATGATTCTCAAAGCCTTCTTTTCCTGCAGTGTTTTTTCTTTTAAGGTGAATCATATCAGAAATATTGAAACAAACAAACAAATATGGCAAGAAATCCTACCAGCCGCTGTTGAATTCATAACATGCTCTGCCCAAACCAGGACGGGGCAGTGATAAAATATGCAGAATAAACCCTCATCCGTGCATGTTGACAGTCCTGACTGAATCTCAGCTATGTGATGCTAAGATGAGAGAAAAATTAAGCAGCCACTTCCCTCCCATTGCCAGCGAATGTAAGCTAAATTTAGCTTTCCTATTTTTAGAGCATCGCCCTCAATGAAACACACGATGCAGCGCGGAGATGAAAGCTCTGATTTTGTCCTCATTTAGGCCGCAGATGCGCCCACACACTCATACATGAACATGAATGATACAAGCAGTGACCTCATGCACCAGTTAGCTCATCTTGCTGTCACATGTTGCTAATGGTAACAGCCCAGTTTCTCGCGCTTGCCTTTCTTTCATTTTTGAATTACAGCAGGATCTAAGGCACTGCACTTCAACACTGTTAACTGTTTTAGTTTTATTAGGAAACACCAAACAAGATGTATTGATATACATATTGATAGATATACTTAATCAGATCGAAAACTGTATATGGCAGCCTGCCCAGTTCTCAACCAGTTCAAACAAAGAAAAAGCCACACTGAGATCCTTTTATGTTAATAATATACTTCAAAAGAAAAAGAGAGAAAACACAATAAAAATTTCTGTTTTCCAAAATAATTAGAGATGCATAGAAAATAAATCATCTCATGGAGTAATTGATATTCTGATTTTCCATCTGACAGTATACATATTATCTGTGATCCAGCATCCATATGTTGTTGAAAATCATGAAATGTTTTATTAATTTAGTTAAAAAGCTAAAACATCTGTTTTAAGTGTGCTCAAATGAATTACAAGTGACTAATAAATGATATTTTTACTATAAACAGTATGAGTGTACACAGTAAATGCATAAGGAATAGAGAAAACAAATGCTCAGGATAATTTATTTAATTTCACTTTCACTTTATTTAGTTGCTAAAGGCTATGCAGTGTTTGCTGCTGATGTTAGGATTGCACCTAGACATGACAGGCAATGTAGATTATATGCACAATTGTTTATTTATTGCAAGTGAACTCTTTAGGAATGTATATGAGAGAGGGAATGAGTGGTATTCCAGATAACACAGGTCTGCAAAAAAAAAAAAAAAGTTTTTCGGCTGCATGGGATGTTTTTGGTAAAGTTTATGTTTTTAGGGTGCTGAATCCAAAAATGATCTCCATTTCTCTCCATCACGTACAGTTTTTTTGCAAAACACGAGGAGTTTACATTAAAAAAAACACAACGGCGATGGAAAAAAATCATTTTATTACAATTAACTATGCATAATTTTTCTGAGATTTCTTACCTTTCGCTATCAACAAAATAAACCTGTTGGGACATGATCATCTGAGCTCCTCACACTGCCAAACCCACTGTACTCCCCCCACTGACCCCCCTCAATTCCTCACATTTTCTATTTGTATTTCTCTTGAGTCTCACTCTTAGAAATATTAAATTAATGTAAGAAATCATTATTGGATATGGTTTTTTTGACTCAAGTATAGGATACCAGATTTCTACTGATTCAGAATTTACCCAAAGCAAGCAGAAGACCATCTGTGAATGCACATTATATTGAACCTTGAATAAATGGGCTACGGTAGCAGAAGACCACACTGGGTTTCACTGTGTTCAGCTAAGAACAAGAAACTGAGGCTACAGTTTGCACAGGCTCACCAAAATTAGACAACAGAAGACTGGAAAAACATTGCCTGTTCTGATGAGCCTCGATTTCCGCTGTGACATTCGGATGGCAGGTACAGAATTTGGTGTAAACAAAGTGGATCCATCCTGCCTTGTATCAGCACTTAAGGTTGGTGGTGGTGTCATGATGTGGTCTAGGCACACTTTGGGCTCCTAAGCCATTGTCCATTCCATTCTTGGCCATTCTTTTTTGATCAATTAAACTCTAGTTAAATAGTGATTAAGTGCTTCTCAGAGCTATCTTTATTGCTTGTTGTGAGTCAAGACAAATTACGGTTGTCTTGACTCACAGCAGGACTATAATTTAAGACTGCTGTAGTAAAAGGAGGATTGTGACTTCCATCTGCACTAATTTAAATTCAGTGGTATGGCTCTATTCTGGGACACATCTCCGAGAGCAGGAGCAAGACCCCCCCCCTGCTGGGGTGGAGATGGTTTGTAATGCCGTTTGCAGGTATGCAGCAACTGTACACAATCTACAGCAGCTTAAATAGCGCGCCCTATATGAGATTTGCTAATTGGATGTCTGGAAGCTTATCAGCTAAGGCGTCAGCTGATGTTTTCTGGGATTGAGATCAGCTGATCTGCCTGGATTGTGATTGAGATTGACCTCATGATCTGCCTGAACCAGTACTGTGCTTGGTTAATATAGAACAGAGAAAAACAGGAAATCCTCTCGTCTGCCAAACTGCAATCAGTGACTGTTTCACAGTTTATACTTGATGAGAGATTTCAGCAACGTTTCTGACACTTCCTGAAATTGACCACATCACGTTTGCATCTTTTAGAAATGTTCTGCTTGTTTGGGTTGAGCTTAGCGCCTATGCCATCTGCATGTCAGAATCTATTAAATGCATGCTGGGAACTGTCTCCATCTCCTTTCTCTTCAGCCTGACCATCCATCTGTCCACATATTTGTATCTGCAGTCTTTCCCCTCCTTCCTCTAAGATCTCCCTCTTCCACTCGCCCTCTCATTAGAGTTGCTGAATTATTTAACATCAGACAGTGGGCTCTGCTGCTGAGCCAGAAGGAGATGAAGAGGAGAGGAGGAAAAGCTGGAGAGAGACGGGGAAGCATGGAGGTGTCCGACGTTGCAGGAAGTCATGAGTCAGCAGGGAGAGAAAGGAACAGTGGGAGGGAGGAGTGAAGGAGTTTATAGATAGCTTTAGGTGATACAACAAGAGAGAGTGGCGTCAAATGCCTCCCGGTGTGTTTGTGTCCGTGATTGTGCATGCGTGCATCGACTGAGCGGAGAAGGTCATGGAGCTGAGAGGAGATTAGCAAACTAGACTCGGAGTAGGGGGAACGCGGCAGCAGAGCTAACGCTTCCTCTGAATAGCGCAGAAACAGGAGGGCTCAATACAAAAAGGACAAGAGGAGCTGTTGCAGTATGGGGGAGAGCTATATGTACCAGCGACTCCCCTACACCAGAGGAGAGGGGGAAGGGGAGGATGAAGAGGCGAGAGACAGGAGTGTCGGAGGACAAATGGTAAAGTCTGAAGTTGTGGGTGGATGTGCAGCATCTCTTCTTCTCTAGCTGTAATTACAGTATGTCTGTGTCTTTTTGTTGAGTATTTCTCTATGAATATAAGTGTGGGTGTGAGGATGCAGGTGTACTGATATTGGGTCTGATCTTACCACAGACACCAGATTTCATTTGATGTCTGTTTAATTATTTAGTATCCTCATGGGTTAAAAACCAGTGTCTGCTTGTGAACCCTGCAACTGCACCAGTTATAAGTTAAATAAAAAGACTTCATTCTTAATACAGTTTTAGGGTCTGAAATGACAAGCAATGACCTAACAGCAATTAATTAAAAGGCAATAAATTAACAAACAAACAAGTGTATTCCTGTCACTTAATTATGGAAGCTTGTTTCTGCAAGTCTGCAGAGGTAATTTTGGGTTATTGTCTCACAATTTCAAGTTAGGTATATCAACATTTTAACTTACTGATTGAGTATCTCAAAATTTAAAGTTACTTCTGAGTAAGTAAGTCAACATTTCGAAATTTTAACTTACCTCTGCCTGGCAATTTTTGTTTTGTTTATTCTTTTTTTATTTGTGAATGTAGACAAAAGCTTTCATACTTAAAATTTAACAATAGAAACACGATTAACTTTCCATTTTGTGTCGGGGTCCTGAATCCAGAGTGAACCTGCTTATGGAGTCTAATGCTTAAGTCATGGTTCCACGATTGGGTCTGTTTGCACATGTGTTTGCCTACGGAGAGGGGATTTCAGCCAACTCAAACATGCTTCTGTGCAGTGCTCCCAGTTCCATGTTGGTCGACACGGATGATGCTGTGCATTGGTCAATTGGTTGACAAGTGGGCCAGAACTGGGAAAGGAGTGCCACTGGAGTTAACCAGGAATGGAAGAAATATGACAAGTAAAGACAGTGGCTGTAGTAGTAAACAGCTGTTTAATGTAGAATTTTTATATCTGGTAATCCAATATTTGGTGATTTAAAAATCTGATGTTCCAACATATCAACCAAAAATCTTTTACACTGATACACATTATATATAAACAGATTTCCCAAACATTTGTTTGTAAAGTTATTTATTTTTAGTTTACACTCTGCAGGTTTGCTTGGATCAGTTGGTTGTTGTGTTGGTTGTCTTCATAGCAAGTTATTAACCTCTGTTTAATTAACCATCATGCAGTAGTGAGTCAGAATTTGGGCGGAATTTAATGCCAGTGTATGTAATAAACATGCAATACATCGTGCTTTTTAAGAGGCAGAATCCTTTAAAAAGGGTAAAGTTTAGTTTTGCAAAGAGCTCTATCACAGTGCTGTATTAATACATTTACATCTTTTAATAGTTTTGAAATATTGGGATGAAGCTATACAAAAAGCCAGAAGCTAGAGCTAGTGGTTGGTTTACCTTAGCTTAACAAAGACTGTAGACTAATGTAATGCTGGAAAGGTAACGCTCACAAACACTCCAAAGCTCTAATGAACATTTTATATCTTTATTAATTCTTCCATAGAGTGAAGTGAGTCAAGTTGTTGCTTCACTTATTCTGCCTCAAGAAACGCACTGAATATTGCTAATCAGTCACTTTTGGAGGTGATTTACTTGGATTCTGTGTCTTTCACATGGACCCAGGCTAGCCTTTCTCCTCTGTTTCCAGCTTTTGTTCTTGGTTAAATTAAACCACCGTTGGTTTTAGACTTGACGTCAGTCAGTGAAGTTTATATGTAAGTGTACCATTGGATTAATGCAAAGAAAATGTTGTATTGTGTCACAGTATATATGGTATACAATTAAAGCCATTAGTTAAGAGGAAATTATAGATTTATCATGAAGTGGTGCAAAACTGGTTTTAGTCAATAATTTAAAGTCTGTAAAAAAAACAAACAAAACAAAAACAAAACTGTAAACGTCTATCAACAATATGGATCTGCACATTTGCCGTACGTGCAAAATGACTCCTGCTTCGAGATCAGGAGGAGACACAAATTCTAGCCTCACGCGGTCTCAAGCTAGTGTACTCCTCGTGTCTGCACAAAGCCTGGAAAAGTGGGAGGGCTGCGTCAGAAGTGAGCACCCAGCGTAAAATCGGTGCCAAATCAAATATGCAGATCTGCCTGCTGTGGCGACCCCTTGGGAAATAAAGGAGCAGCAGAAAGTACCTTTTGTTTGTGAATCTGCAAAAAAGATGAAACGGTAGCTGCCTAGACAATTGACAGAAAATGAGTTTGTTGAATCTTGAAAGTAATTTTCATGAGTAAAAATACCCCCAATGTTTTTACTCCAGCTTCTCAAATGTGAGCACTTATTGTCTTCTGTTCTTCTTTTCTTTATTAAAAAAAAAAAAAAAGAACATCACTGGTTTATGGAAGTTGGTTGGAAATAAAAAGACATTTGAAGACATCAGATTTGGACTTGAATCAAACAATTATTGAACTAAAAATTTCAGCACTAAATTAATGCTGTAAGGTATAAATACAAGTCAGTTTGATTTTTGATAAAAAATGATGCTTTTCCAGACATTTAATCATTACGTTGGTGCTGCAGATGTCACACTCTCATCAGTCATTTTGGCTTTTCATAGCTGAGAGTAGCTCCTGCACTTAGAGCACACATTACAGTGTGCCCATTAATGGGGTCCATTAACATCACGCTCAGTAATGGAACAATTCAATCACACAAGCAGAGCTATGTTAAAACTGCAGGCTGTTAACCGCACTGTATACATCCTGATGCAGGTGAAATGTGTGTTGTGCAGATGCAGTGTGAGGAGGGCACAGAGTGGCTGCTGGAGCTGCTGACAGATGTGCAGCTGCAGCAGTACTTCCTGCGGATCCGTGATGATCTCAACGTCACACGACTCTCACACTTTGACTACGTCAAGAATGAAGACCTGGAGAAGATCGGCATGGGACGCCCTGGTACGTCTTTAAATTTTTTTTTTACCCCAAAGCGTACGTGATAATCAGGTGATCTAAACAAATATCAGATGTGTCTATGCATTATCTTTTAGAAAAAATACATTATAAACATGCACTGAAATCCAGGTTTCTTTGTGTGTTTGTGTTCTTTGCTGGTCCAGGTCAGAGGAGGCTCTGGGAGGCAGTCAAGAGGAGACGAGCCCTTTATAAGAGAAAATCCTGGATGAGCAAGGTGCAGAACCTCTCCTGTCCTGAAGCAGACAGTTGCTCAAGCAAGGCTGCAATCCCACAATGTGATATTCATTTATAAGTTGCATTTATATTTTAAAGTGTATAAATGCAGAAAAAATGATGCATATTTAACATTTTAATAAGTTTTACAGCCTGATCACACACGGCCACATGTACTGTATAATTAAAGGCCAAAGGAGCCATAAATGTATTATTTTTATAAGCATTGTCTATAAGATAATATATAAAGATAATAAGGATCATTTGGACTTTGTTATTTTTCTATTTCTAAAATTGTATTTGAAAAGAAATACAGCATTTTTATGAAATATTTTAATTTTTTTTAAAATACTTCAACACTTGTACAATTGTACAGTCCTATTGTAAAATCAAATTCACAGACATAATTTTTTTTGCCAGTGAAACTTATTTATAAATGAAAGTGTTGGGTTTTGATTAAATTGAATATTAACATCTTTTTTTTCTAATATGACATACTTGTATGCTCCTAGGTTGCCAGTAATGTCTAGACTTGCATTTGTATGATACAGAACAGTGGTTTTCTATGTAAACATGTCTGCGTCCACCCTCAGGTATATTTAAGAAAAGGAATTTTTGTATTAATATGGCTTTGATTCTGTTTTTTGTTTTTTTAATGTTATATCACATGGTCTATGTGTGTCTTTTATCAAAATAAGTTGTTTTAGAGTCACAAGTCGATCAAATCAAGTGTGTTCGCATGCATAAGACGTTTCTGCCCTGCAGGTGTTTCCGGTGAAACGGCCGGACGCTGACCCACAGCAGCCCCACGGGGCATCGTCTGCCACGCTCCCAGCCAGTAGTGAGTCAGGGACCGCACTCACCTGCCTGATCAGAGAGTTGGAGCTGCAGCTGTTCGAGCGGCTTGGAGACGGGACATTCGGGGTGGTGCGGCGAGGAGAGTGGACCGCACCCAACGGCAGAGTGGTGAGATGAAGAGATACATTTTTTTTCACACTGCACCTGCACAACAGCTGAGAATGTATGACATACAAGCTCAGGATGTGTTTGCCCACAGACAACCCACATGGGGCCCATCTAGGCTAGCTCCTGTGGGACCCATAGCAATTTATCCGCTTGAAAGGGCAAAACTGCCATGGCTCTGTGGGCACACCCACTTGGAGCCCACGTAGGATAAATGTGGGTTTGCAGCCCCACAATTCACCCACAGCTACCCACTGAGGGCCCACACTGGCATGTTTGCTGGTATATTATTTATAATAAGGAAACATTGTACAAGGAAATGTGACTATTCTGGAGAAGAACACACAACATGTTTTAGTACACTGTCAGAAATATGAGGCTGAGAGAAGGTGACAGATTCAAACCATTTTAGTAAAATGGATCCACTATGGGCTGTGTGGGTCTGCCTGCAGCGGGCCCACACAGGCCCCAAGAGGACACATTTGCTGGGTATTTGTTTGTCACTTCCTCTTAAGTTAGAGCATCCCATTTAAACTCCAATAGGCGATTTATTTATTTGTTTATGTTTCACAGATGTTTCTCTAATATCAGCTCTCCTTTTCTGGCTTTGTAGTTGTCAGTGGCAGTAAAATGTCTGAAATCAAACGTACTGGACTCAGACGGTCTGGATGATTTCATCAGAGAAGTGAATGCCATGCATTCACTGAGCCACCAAAACATCATCCGCCTCTATGGTATCGTCCTCACACAGCCTATGAAGATGGTAATCCATGAGACACACACACACACACACACACATAAAGAAGGGAGTTTGTCCTCTTTTTGAGAACTTGACATATTTCCAACAGTCGATATATTGTAGCTGCTGAGCTATCAGATGTTTTCGGTATTTTTACGGTGAATGTTTCAGAGTCGTTCAGCTCAGCCTGCAGGAGTTTCTGCTGGCTCAGGTCTGGCTACTGTAGAATAGCCCTGAGTATTAGTGCTTCCCACACACAGAAGAAATTCAAGTACAAAAGAGTTCACACGGTCTCCTTGATTCTTTATTGTAGCATTACAGCTTCCAGAGATGACATAGTTAAAAAAAAAAGCACTCTGAAAAACAGTACAGTACAGGACATATATTTCAAAAGCAATGCACAAAACATATAAACGCAATCAATGAGCTCTGAGTATATTTTGTTTGTTGGAGTGTAGGTGACCGAGCTGGCTCCTCTGGGCTCCCTGTTGGATCGGCTCAGAAAGCGGCAGGGTCACATCCTCATCTCCTCGCTGTGTAACTATGCCGTGCAGGTCAGTTAATATCGAAAGGAAAAAAAAAAAACCCACAATGAAATTCAATTTCATCACACTGTACTCTCATTAGATTTTCTCGTAGTACAGCTTCCATAATATTTTTACTTACGAGAAGTTTTACATACTTGGATTTGTTTAAACTAAAACGTTTATTTGTTGGAGATACAGCTCTAATTTTGACATTTCCCATTTGTAAGAAAGCAAAAATGCTCCCATCTGTCACTCCACACCTTCTCTACAGGTGGCATGTGGGATGGCCTACCTGGAGCAGAAGCGTTTCCTCCACAGAGATCTTGCAGCCCGTAACGTTCTACTGTCCACCAATGAAACTGTGAAGATCGGAGACTTTGGCCTAATGAGGGCACTGCCTAAACACACCGACCAATACATCATGGAGGAAGGCCACAAAATCCCTTTCCCATGGTGAGAGAGACTTTTTTTCCTCTCTCTTTTTTTTTGTTTTGTTTTTTACATACTATCTGTGTTTCATCATCTTAGCATCTCAGTTGTTTTCCACCGATTTCTCCAGGTGTGCTCCAGAGTCTCTGAAGTCTCGTTCTTTCTCTCACGCGTCTGACACCTGGATGTTTGGGGTCACCCTATGGGAGATGTTCACCCACGGACAGGAGCCGTGGCTGGGTCTGAATGGGAGCCAGGTGCATCTTTGACTTCCTGCTTTTGAACACCCCTCCTCCCCTTGCCAAAAAATAAATAAATAAATAAATAATTAGCTTCAGCTAATCACGCTATTATTTATGTGTTGGTTTGCAGATCCTTCACAAGGTGGACGTGGAGGCTGAGAGGCTGTGTAAACCAGACGATTGTCCTCAGGATATCTACAATGTCATGCTGCAGTGCTGGAGCCCCAAACCTGAAGACAGACCAACCTTCATCGCCCTCAGAGACTTCCTGCTCGAGGTAGCACAGTAGTTTAAGTAAAACAGTGTCTATCGTAATCACTAAATGTGCTTCAGGAAGCCATCTTTGTTGGTATGTATTCCATGTCTAAAGGCTGTCTTTTGATTCTGCTGGTGACACTGATGACACTGTGTGTGCTCTGCAGACCATGCCCACAGATATGAGAACCCTGCAGGACTTTGAGGAGGAAGACAAGCTCCAGATTACAATGAATGATGTCATCACCATTATTGAAGGAAGGTCAGTGTATGAAGTTTTGTTAGCCAGAACATGCCTGTAAGGCATTGTTTTAGCCTGATTTTGAGAGAGAAAGCAGTTTCTTAATCAGGTTAGTGGGTTTGAGAGTCATGGTTATGTAAGTGCCTACTAGACAACAGATCTCTTGTTGAAACTGGATTCCTTACATTGTAGAAAATTACTGCAATTATAATCTTATGACTTCCTTATCATATTAATATGTGTGCGTGCATTGTATATATTGTAATGCTGTAACTACCTAAATTGAAACTCAGAAGTTGGCAATTAAGAAAGTGTACTCCTGCTACAAGAATGCACGTTACTGTAGGACAATCGTCATGTTGTTTTCATACCTGTTTGTGTTTTCAGGGCAGAGCACTACTGGTGGCGAGGTCAGAACAGGCGCACGCTGCGTGTCGGTCAGTTTCCTCGTCATGTAGTGACGTCAGTCGCCGGTCTTTCCGCCCAGGACATCAGCCGGCCACTTAAACACTCGTTCATACACACTGGACATGGAGACACAGACCCCCAGAGGAGCTGGGGACACGCAGACCGCATAGACAGGTTAATGATACAGTACCTACAATAATGTAATGTCATACAGTGTACTTCGTCAGATGTGACTGTGCTTTCTGTGTCCATGGATGCCTGTAGACTGCTGCGCTAATGTTAGAGTCCCACCACAAGTCCAAACGCAGAAATAGAAAATTGGAGTAATCAGTCTATTGCAGAATAGACAACTGAAACTTAAAACTCAGACTTAGGCACTTGAGAAACAGTTATCTGTTTATGAACTAATTGTGAAGAAAAAAAAAAGGTTTATTTGATTCATTTTGAAGAAGTGAATTAAACACAGAACTGCAAAAAAAAAAAAATCACACAATCTCTTCTTTAAAACAGGTTCTGGAGCAGGATTTATAGATTTGTGTTCTTTAAATCAGGATTCCATAATGATAAGGCAGGAGAATAGTTAACAGTTCTCGAATCTGTTTTAAAACAAAAACCCCACATAAAGACAAAGCACTAAATTGCATTTTAACTGAAACCATGTATGTACTCTTTTAGGACTGCCTATACTGAAGCTCTCCACTAGAGGGCAGACATGTATCGTGTATAGTTCAACAGACGTTTCGCTGTTGAGCTTTAGCAGATTTTAGAAGACACGTCCACATCACGGCACTGTTTGCAACAGTAGAGGAGTAGAGAAATAATTTTACTGATGTTCCAGTAGCTTGTAAAGGGATTATTAACAAGTAACTTTTATTATCTTCGACCATCTTCAGCATGAGTTAAAGGAGGGGACTTTATGATTTGTTTGGACTTCAATATTTTCTGTAACTTTTATAACATAAAAAATGCTTTTCTTTCTTTAGCCTGTACTTGGGGAACCCCATGGACCCTCCTGATGTCCTGGGAATGGATTCAGGCATCGCAAGACCGACCAAACTCCCCAACCGTGCCAAGAGTAAATTCATTTGTGCTATGAGACTGGTTTTTTTGTCGAATAGTGATCTAACTTTTCTGTTACACTGACACATGTCAAATCGAACCAAAATGCCTTTGTCTGTCTTTATCAGAGCTGCCTCCCCCTCGTCCACCCCAACCTGCCGTTCTGCTCAAGAGTGAGTTTTTTCTTTCATCAGTTCTACCTTCAGAGACATGCATGTCAGTAGGAGCAGTTTTCTAAATCTAGTGTTTCATGTGTGTCCAGAGCCGTTCTACGACTCTGTGATGGATGATTACGATGATGAGGAAGACGCCAGTGCGTCGTCTGGGTTGAAGAAGCTAGGAGCATCCCTGGGTCTGAAGCTTCGGCCGTGGGAGGGGACAGGCGTGCGTTCGGCCAAGAGCGAGGTGTCGCTTATTGACTTCACCGATGACAGTTTCAGCTCCACCACGCCTTCGCCGCTCACTGAGTCTCGGGAGCTGGATGAGGACACTCTAAAGGTAGCTCAGGCCTGGGTCAGATTGTAACAGCTGATGCTCTTACCCCGATTACTGCGAGATTTTTTTTTTTTAACTTCACCTAATGTGACTTCCAGACTTCATTGACCAATAGGAGTCCCATTTTCCCTTTCATTATGGCCAAGAACTGTCTTGTTGAGGGTTTGTCAAGCTGAGGTTGGTATGATTTATTTTTTTTTCTTTCTTTGACTGACACCCACTCCCCAAGTGGAACCATCCTGTAAATCAAAGCAGAGGGGTCTTATATTCCCAGCTCATCTGGAAAATTATACATCTGATCTTTTCAGTTCACCCTCTACAACTAAACAAATGATTGTTATGTAGTTCAAAGGATTTCAAGACACATGAGGGACCTTACATGACCACATGCACAGCAGTATCCTCAATCAAGTGTAGGTGGTACACAGACAGCTTCAAATGTTTGCCACTACTCAAAAACGATGGGCTGTCTTGTTCCCCGGAGTCAGTGGTCCAACCTTTGGCCTAGAAATGTCATAAATAGCCCCTTCCTCTTGAATTCACCCAAGGCGGGTGCAATGTGATGGATGATCGGTACTTATTGATTGATAATGTACACGTTCACGCTTCAGCGGGGTTGCACAGTAATTCCACCTCATACCTTCAGTCTGCCCTCGATCATCCTGACCAGGCTGCAGCTTCATGATATTTATACTAAAGTCTTGTGATCAGTATGAAACTGCATTTAAAGACTAGTTTTTGAAACTTGTGACTAAAACAAAACTCTGCGTGGACCTTAAAAGGTCAACCAAAAATGCCCCAAAACTGACCACTTCCAACTTCTGAAGTTCTGTAATAGTTTTCTTTGTTTTTAAACAGAACTGTACTGTTGGCTAAACAAAGTGAAGTTACCATCTTGGGCTTGAACATTTTAATAAAATGATAATCTCCAGACCTTTGCAAAACAATTTTACAGGATTTTCTGGCTGAAAGTCAGATTCTCTTGACCAACAGTGGGTAACTATGCATAAATATAATGATGATTTGGTACCACGTTTGATGGAAATCAGTGCATTTTCTGGTTATTTCTGAAGAATTAATAAGCAAAAATGTGCATTTGCTTGAGTAAATCAAACCCCGGTGAACACAAAAGAAGTAATGTTACTGCAGTGGTGATGATTTCCTTTTGGCTCTGGCTGAAACTTCTCTTTTTGTTACGCAAGAAAAATCCTAATAATGTTGGATAACTTTTCCTTGTGTCTATTCGTCTCCTCAGGACACTCCCTCCATTCTGGACTGGCCTCTCCCCCAGCCTGCGTACGATGAAGTTACTGCAGAGCCTGAGGATCAATCGGAGGACCAGGAAGTGCGGTCCATATACAAAGGGTTGACCGAAGAAGCTTCTTCATCCACTGGTGCTGGCTTGACAGGAAGGAGCGAGTCCCAGTCAGCTGACCTCTTCCAGGAGCTACAGAGAGAGGTAGAGAAAGCTGCATTAATGCCATTCAGGATCGATTTTTACTCTTAAATTATCACCCAAGCTAACACAAAGCTACTGTTTCTCTGTTGACGTAGGTGATGGTGAAGCTGCAGGTTCCAATGGCAACCGGCCGCTCCCTCCCTTCCTCTCCGCTCCCCATGCCTCTGGCTCCTTTGGGCCCGCACCGACAGATCCACCTTCCCACTCCATCTCCCTCATCTTCCTCTTCCTTTGCCTCCTGCTTTGAGGACAGGCCTGTGCTGCCTCCTCGCAGTCCCGTCCCTCCTCTGCGTCCCTCCAAACACAACCTCTCCACCCGCGCCCTAAACCCAGAAGCACGCACCAGCTCCATTTCACTGGGCAACGAAGATGGCACACCTCCTCAGATCCCACCCAGAGACCACGCCTTTTCTCAGCCGGGCTCCCGCTCCTCCTCACCTGTAGCATTGCCACCTCCTCCTCTTGCCGTCTCGCCCCGTCGGGCATCCGGACTGCTGGGTCCACTCCTGTCCTCCAACTCTCCATCTTCTTCTTCCTCTTCACCTCAAGCTTCATCCCATTCCTCACGCATAGGAGTTCCTGGCTCATCCTACTCCTCCACATCCTTACTGGATCCACTCGCCTTTCGTGAGGGGCGTGGCTTTTCCTCACTGATTGACAGTTCTCAGAGCTCTGCCCCCGTCCCACTGCCGGAGAGACCAGCTTTCCTGGAGAGGTGAGTTTTTCATGGAGGCAGATTTTTATGGGTGGAGAGCAGAAAATGAATTTGTTCCCTTGATAATTTATATTTCTTCCAGAGCTTGTATGTATAAACAAAAAATACTAGTCCCCAAATGTTGTGGTAACGTTATATTTTTGGCAGCTCAGTCTTAGAGATTTTTATGGCTGTGACATCAGAAAAGCACCCTATGAAAAAAAGCATTTGAGGACTTGATAACATGGGACCAGTAAAGTGGAATAGTACACATGTACACTGGAATGTTTCTGGATGTGAGGGATCCCCCAAGTAACCCCAGCATTGCATGACATTGACTAAATGGCACGTGTGCTCCTTCTTCAAAGCTTACTGACTTTAGATAGATTTATTTCCAAATTTCTACAGTGTAAATAACAAGTGCAAGGGGGGACCTAAATGCAGAAAACAAGCTTTTAAAGCAGATACCATAGACAAAGGGGACGACAGGACTTTGTGTGCTTACCAACCACTTGCCTGTTTGGACCTCATTTTGCCTTCATAGCATCCATTTAACAAGGAGCTGGAAACATTCCTCAGATATTTTGGTCCATATTGACATAATAACATCACACAGGTGCTGCACATCCATGATGTCAGTCTCCTGTTTCACTGCATCCCAAAGGTGCTCCAATGGACTGAGACGTGGTGACTGTGGAGGCCACCTAAGTACATTGAACTCATTGTCATGTTCATTGTCACGCTCAAGAAACCAGTTTGAGATTATTTGAGCTGTGTGATGTCCTGGTGGTGTGTTATCCTGTTGGAAACAGCTATCAGAGGATGGGCACACTGTGCTCAAAGGGATGGACATGGTTGCAAAATATACTCATGTATGCTGTGGTGTTTAAGTGACACTCATTTGGTGCCAAGAAAATATAATCCACATCATTACACAACCACCACCAGCCTGAACTGTTGCTACAAGGCAGGATGGATCCATGATTTCTGACCCGACTATCTGAATGTCGCTGCGGAAATGGACTCATCAGACAAGGCACCGCTCTTCCAATCTTCAGTAATTCAGTTTTAGTGAACCTGTACAAACTTTAGTGTCAGTTTCCTGTTTTTAGCTGACAGGAGTGGACAGGAGGTTTGACGTGCAGCGGGTTCAGTGATGCTCCTCTTCATACCTTGGTTGTGATTGGTTACTGTCGTCTTCTGATCGGCTCAAAGCAGTCCGGCCTTTCTCCTCTGACCTCAACAATGCAATTTCACTCAGAGAACTGCTGCTCACTGGGTATTTTCTTCTTTTTGGAAGATTCTTTGAAATGTTTCTGCAAAAATCCCAGTAAAGCGCAGACAATGGGAGCGGGGAAGGCAATCGCACAGGAGGGAAATTAACCAAAAGTAACCTACAACTGGAACAAAACACAGAGGAATCGTAATTAGAAACTAATGAGAAATTTGACATTTTACATAGCATCCCAACTTTTTAACAGTTGTAAAAGCAAATAAAAGCTCATGTCAAATAAATGTTTCAAAGTTGGTAAATGTCGTTAGAGACTTGTTATTACGAGCATTTCTTCAGTGCAACAGTAAAATTTCAGATTTCATTCACAGAGAAACATCATCAGCTATTCAGAATAATTCATATGCCATATTCCATGTTTCTTAACAGATACGGAGCAGCAAACATGGCGGCAGTCAAACCCATGATGCAGCAGCAGCAGCAGCAGCAGCACCCTGGTGGAGCCAAACCGAACACATCCTACAACAACAATAACGGCCGAGCTGCAGTTCCCAGCATGCAACAGGAACAGAGCATCACACAGGTTAGGGAGATCAGAAGGAAATTTCATTTTTCACTTTTTCTATTGAAACAAAAAAGTCCTAACATTTATTTGTTGAGAGTTACAGAAATGAGAAACACCGAATGCTGTTGTCTGCCACAGGCAGACAAATTAGAGTCACTGATTTCTAGATAACACGTGAAAAGCCAAATTGTCTCTTGTTACTGAATTCACATCCTTTTATCAACAAAGCTTTTAATTGTCAGAATGTAATGCTCAAAAAGCTGCAGATTTGAAACATTCATATGGTTTTAACATTACCTGAGGAAGAATAATAATAGTAAAGAAAATCATTAACTTTATTACTAATTTCATTGTGACTGTGGATTAGGGGAAAACTTCAAGGGGCTTCTGGCTAATTTGAAAACAGTTGGATTCATTGCACAAGTGACCGGGAGAGTTTAAACAAAAGGAAACCTGCTTGTTTTGTCACTTCTCCTCTTTGTACAAGCATATTAACAAATGTGCCCATGCAGAGTTACTCTCTGAAATAAAAGAATTTTTTTTTTCATGTATATCCATATGACAGTTGCACGTCTTTAAAATGCAAACATGATGTTAAGTTTATTGTCTGATTGTCAGGTCCAAGGAGCTGTGCACGGTGTCACGATAGAGGAGTGTCAGGCTGCTCTGCAGAGCCACGAGTGGAGCATCCCTCAGGCCATAAACCATTTAAAGGTGTAACTATTTGTCTACACACCTTCCTAGTTTATTTGTTGCAGTTAACAAAAAATTATAAATTAATTAGAGGTGGCAAAAAAAGTGACATGGTAACAGCTATCAAGTTAAAAGATTAGTATTTTCCCGCTTTAATGATGAGTGATTTTTTTTTTTTCTAAATAAATGTTATATTTAATATTAAAGACAGAAGCATTAATAGTTCACTGTCAGTGTAGTAATATAGAAATACAAGGTGGCAAAGGCTCCTGCTGGTATTTTCCTCAAGTTTAAACGAGTCTCTGGTTAGATTTTCTTTGAAATCCTGTGATCCGAGATTCTGGTTAAAATACTTAAAACTCACACAGAACAAGTGCAGCGCAAACTCATGGATCTTCATGGGTAGATTAGAGCAGATGGTTTAAGAAAAGAAAAGTACTTTCTGTTCATTCTGTTAAAAGGCAAAAAAAATTAGCTATAAAAATAGATAATGAGTATGAAGCTTTCCTGAGCACACAGATCCGGACTGGACGAGCAAATGATATGACAGGAACGAGGGATGACAATTTTCTGGTCAATTATATATTAAAAATGTGATGCAGGAAGTAGATACACAGCCACAAAATATGAACATAGTATGAGGGCAATGGTACTGTGTTAAATGTTAAAATTCCCAGCAGACCAGTTAGAAAAGGACTGAAGACGTATGGCTTGTTTGGAAGGGTTGCCACGAGAAAGCCTCTTCTCTCTAAAAGGAACATGGCAGCGTAGCTTAGGATCTCTTCCAGCTTAGACTTCTCGAACAAGATCCTTTGAACCAAACTGAAAAATGGTTGGCAATATTGTACAGCACCATGTTTAGAGAACACCAAACACAGCCTATCAGCACAAACACCTCATACCAACTGTCAGCGCGGTGGTGGTGGTGTGATGATTTGGGCTTTTTTTTGGCAGCCACAAGACCTGAGGATCTTGCAGTTACTGATGGACCATGAACTGCTCTGTATACCAAAGTGTTCTAGTGAGGCCATCTTTCTGCCAGGTAAAACTTGGTGATACTGTGTGATCCAGCACAGCAGAAAACTGAAAAAGGAAAGAATCAAGTTGTTCCAATAGCCTAAAGTCCAGACCTCATTGAGAAGGTATGGGAGCTGTGCATAAATGAATGCACTTAAACCTCAATGAAGCAACTGTTGAAGAAAAGTGGGCCAAAATTCAAGCTTGTGATGTGAGATACTGATAAAGCCCTACAGAAAACGATTACTTCAAATTATTGCTGCTAAAGGTGTTTCTACAAGCTATTAAATCATGGGGTGCACTTAGCTTTCCACACACTGCTTCTACATTTTGGCTTAATCTTGTCAAATAAATAATGACTAGACATAATGACTTTTCCATTTTGTCCTGATACGTACAACCATAGAACTGAAAGAGGCTGTATACCAGGGATTGTAAACACACACATCGAGTTAGGGAGGTTAAAATAACTTTTAAAGGTCTTATTATATTTAATGAAATTGCATTAAATTGTTTTGAGAAGTACGTAGGTAGCTGAAGTTTACTGTTGTCATAAAGGTTAGGCTGTGGGAGCTTTTCTGTTGCTAAAGAAAGGCGGTGTTTGTACTGCAAAAGAGCCTCAGAACAGCAAGAAGAGAGCAAAATGTAGTAAAAAAGATGATGGTAAATCACGTGTCTAAAATGCTTCTTTCACCATCTGGGCTGAAGGTGGAGCAGCTGTTTCGGCTGGGGCTGCGTTCAAGAGCCGAGTGCGAGGAGCTGCTGCAGCATCATCAGTGGGACCTGGAACGTGCCAGCACGGTCATGCTGGACACATACGGACCACATCGCAACAGGTAATCAAAAGTAAATGGACAGAAAAGAACGGATGCCCACTTTGTTTTTTGTAGTACTGAGCTGTGAGTTACTACTGTGTGTAGCGGCTGATGTCTCTCCCAGGTGCGAAACCTGCTTTAAACTGGACTTTTTTTAATGTGCCGCTAAGTTTCTCAGCATGACGTCACAGCATGAGCACAAACGTGCTAATGATCCATCTGCTTCCTCCATACTCCTGTCAGTCTGCTGCTCCGGTCGCTTTTAAGGCAAATTTTATACACTTCTTGATCTTTGGCTGTCAAATTTCTGACTTCTGGCTCGTTGGCACAGTGAGAAAAAGAACTTGAGCTAAAATAATCACTCAAGTAATTTTCTTATTTTAGATTTTCAGATGGTCAAATTGGAAAGAGTGTGACCTGGAGATCCAGTTCTGTTTTTTTTTTTTCATTATATTTTTAAGTGCTTGTAATAAAATGAAACCTCAAGTTTTCATTTTATTTTTATCTTTCTCTATTTTGCTTTTGTCATTCATTTATTTTGTTGTCCATAGTAGGTGTGATAATATGTCAGCTCAGACATCACTGTCTCATCAAAGTAATGAACTTTTGTCATTAACTGATATGTAACTGTTTACTGTCACTAGAGGGCAGTGTCAAAAGTATGTGGAACCACTGGGCTGGGCTACTTCTGCTCTTTGGGAGGAGCAACATTTAACAACTTAATCATCCAGTCAAGTTAGCAGATCCAATGAAAGAGGTAGATAGAAAATTATAATAAGTAAAAAAAAACAAACATATTTAACACATGCACACAGCTCCAGTGATGTCAACTTCTGTTTGTAAAGGCCTATTTTGCATTTTCAGTGCATATATGGAAGCTTTTTGGAGCCAGAAGTGACAACATGTGGCTGTGCTAAATTATCCACTAAGACTTGCAGGCTTGATGTAAAATACAGACACAGACTCCTGCTATTGAGTTTGCAGTAAGATAAAATATCTGGATTTCTGTTAGTACAGTTGACTACACTGCCACTGTGGTGACACCTAACTGTCATTCACGCATCCACAATAAAAATGAGAGCAGGTGAGCTTAGTTAGAAATATGAGTAGCTGTGAACAGGAAATTTAGATGTAGAGGCAACATGTTTATTTGTCCTGTAAGTTTAGGAATGTTAACCCATGATTGACTCCAACCTCCAGTTTCTGGCTTCATTTTTCAGCCCTGCTTAGAGATGCTAAAACACTCGGCGTTCAGTGATTGTTTGCTTTTTTACAGAATCCTAAAGATGCTGATATTGTACATTGTTTTTCTGCTTCTTAGGAAGTGAGAGCAGGAAGACAAATTGAGCGGAAGTCACCTTCTGACAAGCTCCTGAGCTCATCTGGATCAGCGCGCTGACACCGAGTTGGCAGGATGACTCATTGCTCCAAAGACCAGAGACGCTTTTTAATGACCATACAGCAGCACATGTGAATACCTGCTACTACCTGTGTCACTCACATGCATGCTCACTATAACCCAAAGGAGCAGCTGTTACATGATTCACAGTATTTACTTGAACAGTTGTTATTTATGTTTTTTGTTGTTGGTTTTTTTTAATCATTGCATTAATCCAGAGTTTGTTTCAGCTGGTAGCTGCTGCAGACTTTTTCTGGTTGTGAGATTGTTGTAGAGGTGTGTGTGTGTGTGTGTGTGTGTGTGCGTGCATAAGCTTATTGTAATGTCAAATGGCTGCTTGCTGTCAAAAAGAATCAGGGAGGTATGAGCTGGCGCATAGTTGCACTTTTGGGAAAATATACAGATAATGTTGTATAAAACATTTTACCGCGCATGTCAACACAGATGCTAACTGCTGGTCAGAAGAACAAGCAATCAGTGAAGTGAAAATGTTGATATGACTGAAAGCATATCAGATATTATTGTTATTGCTGTATTTTTTTTGTGTCTTAAAGGTTTCATGTGGAGTTTTCATGTAAAAAGGCATTCAAAAGTCTTGAAACCTGCATTCTTCACATCCCAGCAAGCCGTGGCTGGCAAATTGCAATGTGAATCGTAGAAAAACTGCTTCATAGTGCTTTGAGAGTTCAAAAACTCCACAGGTTGCCTTTAAGCAAAACATTTCTGGCTTTATAACAGCAGGAATTCTGAGAGTGATGTCTTTAGTTTTTATTATGAGAATATTCCTACCTTTTCCTCATGGATACAGGGTATTAGTCAAACCTCTGCAAATTAGATATTTACTCCTACTTTAAACTTATGGTTAGTATTTCTTACTGTGATTCTGCTGTATGATAATCATCATGCTGAAGAGCTTACCTGTCATGCACTTGATTTAGTGGGCTACTGCTACGTGCTGTCGATGCCAAATTTCATAGTGCGTGTGTGCAGATATTAATAATTTTAACAGCTACATGGAAAAGTTTCTTTTTTTTTTTTTTTTAAAAAAACA
>VVHJ01000999.1:1499-18328 GCA_015107715.1 Tylochromis polylepis | reverse complement strand
TGTGCTAATCTATTAGAGGCAATACAAAGCTGTGTTGATGAGGACATGTTGGAACATGTCGGCAGCACTGACAGAGCTGCTGAGGCTGTGAGGCGTTCTCTCTCCTTTACTGCTTGCCTAACGATGTGAAATGAAATCAGCTTCATATCACATGATGCCATAAATTTTTTATTTCCGGAAGGAGTGCCGTTCCCTTGAGCAAAACTTTGACTGAATGTGAACATGTGAGTGAGTTTGTGTATATTCATGCCATACTGGTGTACAGATAATATAAGTAAAGAAGGCAAAGTTACATGCCATTCTACTAATATGCGTGCAGGTATGCTAAAACTATGTATGTATTTTGTAGGTATGCAAAAGCCTGCTGACTAACCTGTCCATATGCAAAGATTGTGGCGTTGTAGCCCTCAAAGCAACCCTCGATGAGCCTCTCGGTGCAGTGGGTGTAGATTGTTTCCTGCTGGGTGTCCATATCGAAGACATAATCATAGGTAAAGGCCTTATCCTTGCCCAGGACCACTTGGGGTTCTCCTGGCATCACATACGTACAGATGTGACAGCCCTCAATCTTCTCTTTGGGCAGCTGAGGACGAATCCTGGTAGACACAGAAGGAGAAAGAGAACACGCTTGAGTTGAAACGTGGCCCAAGACTTTTGCAGAGTACTGCACTTGGGATAGGTCATGCTTTTCCGTTTCTCCCATATGGGAAAGGTTTGCTTTCAGAGCTCTCTACCGTAAAGTCTTTCTGGGAGAAAGACTGCTTTTAACTGTTGTTAATGTGACAGTGTTACTCAAACCATAATCATTTCCTATATCTAACCAAGTAGATTTGTTGCTTTAATGTAACTAAGTGATAAACTACATCTAACAATACCAATTCAACAATGACTTCTGGATTCACACTGGACACAAACAACATTGGGTTTTACTGGCTTAATGGTGAAAGTGCAGCTAAGCTGAAGAAAGAAACAGTTTTCACTGTGGATGTGTTTATATGAATGTGGAAACCAGTGTCAGCACGCTCCCGTGCACCGTACAGTGCCCACACTGTTCAGGAGTGAGGGAGTGCGAGCTCTGGGTAAACAGTCCCACCCATAGATTTCATTAAGGAATTGCTCTGTTTGCTTTCCTTCAAATAAAAACACTTCCATGTTACATCATTTCCTCCTCCAGGTTTTATCATTGCACTAACAGTCGACCTGAAGAGGAAGTGGAAATGCTGACGGGAAATATTTGGACATGGGATAAAAATGGTGAAGACTGTTTATAGCAAACCCTAAATGAAAACAGAAATAGAAAACAATTCTATTAGTATCGATACCGCAATACTAGCAGAAATAAATAGTAAATAATAATGATGGGCATTATTATTATACTGTTAGCAGGAAGCAAACTGATTCCTCAAAGGCCACAGTCAAAACCCAGAAAGGTTAGAATAACAATGGAAAAAAACCAGACCCTCAGAATAGAAAAGTAAACTGTCAGTACTGTTGGTGTCCCCTGGTGCCCATTAACTCTCAGTGTGTGTGTGTGTGTGTGTGAGGATGTGGCACTTTGCATGAAGTCTGTGCTATATCACATTCATCACAGCAAGTGTCTACAGACAAAAAAAAGAAAAAGAAAAGCGAAAGGCTTAGAAGGAAAGGAAAAGAAGGATGTTGGTGAAGCTACAGTAGCAAAGACCCACAGAGGTGTCATTGTGTGTGCGTGACATCAGATCCCAGCTATTTAGCAGGCTCCCTCTCTGGGATTACAGCACTGATGAAAGCAGGACAGAGGCTGACAGTCCTACCTGCAGTAACTGTATTCCTGTAAGAGTATTATAACTGTCAGCTCTGTGTTGTGAAGAGCAAAATTGCCCAACTGATGAAGCAAAATACAGCTTACACATAAATGACATGTCGGCAAATTCTTTAATTATCTGGCAAATGGTATAAAGATGGTTAACCACTGTTCACAATCTAAGCTCGGAGGACTACACTACAGTGGATATAAAACATCTGTAAAAATGCTGGGTTTTTCCTGATGTTAAAAAAATGAGACCACAATAGATCATTTCAAAACTTTTCCCACCTTTACTTTGACCTATAACCTGTACATTTCAAGCACACAGGAGAGACTCCTGCATGATTAAGTCCCAAAACGTTCAGCTTTCCTAGCAGGATTTTCCTGACATTCACCCAATTGCATGCTACAGCAAAAGGCACAGTTCACAGAGAACTTACAAAGCATCAAATCTCATCTTTGAAAGGTGCAGTGCGGGTACAAAAACATTTCCACAGCATTAGATGGAACACAGTGAAGACAGTCATCAAAAACCAGAGCACTTATAAGATGATGTCCCCTTGTAATTAATGAAAAGACAAGACGAAAACTGGTCGGGGAGGCTGTCAAGAGACCTACAGCACCACTGAAAGAGGTGCAGGAATTACTGGTTGTTTACTACACACTAACTAAACTAACAATCTCCACATGTCTGGTCGATGGGGTAGAGATGCAGGGTTGGTGAAGCATGGTGGTGGCAATATCATGCTTTCGGACTGCTTTGCTTTAGCTGGAACTGGGGTTTTAGTCAAGGTGGAGGGAATTATGAACACTTCCAAATCAACAAATGAATGGCTTCACCGGAAAAGAAGAAAATTAAAGTTTTGGAATGACCCAGCCAGAGCCCAGATTTAAATCCATTACCAAATCTGTGGGGTGACCTGAAGAGGGCTGTGCGCAAGAGATGCCCTCACAATCTAACAGATTTGGAGTGATTTTGTAAGAGAGTGGGCAAATATTTGCAAGTCAAGATGTGCCATGCTGATAAGACTCCTACCCAACAAGACTGAATGCAGTAATTAAATCAAAATGTGCTTCAACATAGTTTTAGCTTAAGGGTGTGCATGCTTATGCAATTAGCTTATTATTGCTTTATATTGTCACATTAAAGGTAAGAAAAGTTTCGAAATGATTTATTGTGATCTAATTTTTTTAAACATCAGAAAAAACTGACATTTTAACAAGGGTGTACACGCCCGCTAGCTGACCAAAAGCTGGTAATAAAATGCTTCTTTTTTTTTTAAAAAACTGCATACATCAGAGGTTGCTCCAGGTGAAGCTGACGTAACCATCAGGTCATCTGAGAAGACTGTGACTTAATGGCACGATGGTTGAGGGCACTGCAGGAGTGAATCTGCATTAATCCCCTTTGGCCACCTTCCCAAAACTCGTCAGAGAGCTGTAATCCAGGGTAACAATAGAGGCACTCATTTCGGCTTACAGTGAGGGCATTAAGTCACTCAGTTATTGTTCAGTTTGAGTGTTTGGGAAGAAAAATGTAACAAAGTATGAACTACGGTAAGCACATTTAGAAAAAAGGATTTTTTTCAAATTTAGCTAAGTATAATTAAATCAGTATTTGCTCCAAGAGGGAAAAAAGGCCTCTATAAACGTAGTCTCCATTTAGAATAAATGCCCAGTCTATCCGATTACGTTCGCCTTAACAAAGCAGTGATGCACTGTTTGTTTCGCTGCCTGTTACGACATCTCTAGGGTCCTCCATTTAGAAATGGACCAGAGAGGAAAATAAATGTCTGAGAAACAGATAAAGAAAAACAAAGGGCAAGGAAAGACTGGACATGATGGCTACAGATGAAAATTTCACCCACAGTGCATCTAGTCTCAAACCCATTATCTGTCCTTGCATAGCAAGATCTTTATACTGATCTCATTCAGCCCGTCATCTTTTCTTTCTTGTTACAGTAAGATGCACCGCTGCAAATGAATAACGACACTCCATACACTGCCCTCACTGTTTAAGCACTTGAACAAGCTCGATTCTGTTTGGATCCAAAAGCACAGATTGCAGTCTCAGTTTAATATTTTGCACCATCAGCTTAAATCTAAATAGTAAAAGTGTCATACTTTATTATGAGAGTGGCTGGTGAAAACTGCATGATAGCTAGACAAACCATAATGCAGTTAACTCAGTAATAGTTAATGGAATAAATTCATGTTTTCTGGGTCATGTTGGTCTATGAAGCCATGCTTGGGTGCCTTTAAAGTCCTCTGAATGCTCAGTGGGACAAGAAAAGTGCTCTATAATGCCAGTCTATCTCCATTTTTAACTACAGCTGGATAACCTCAATCTAGAGTATGCTAACTATCCAAATAGCAAGACACAGATATTTGAAAATAGTATCTCCAGGCAATGCAGGAAAATGGCAATAACACTAATATGGTATAAGTGTTGCTACCAGTTCAGTCTTCTACCTGACACACCCTCAGGCCACAGTCTTTTGGCCTGCAACTTCAACAACTGTGAAACAAGCTTGGTAAAGAAGAGCTTGTGCCTGTGTGTCTAAACAAACTTATGTATTCAGAGGGTGTGGCATGTTTTTTTTGTAGCTCACAGAATACAGCTAGAATATTCCAGTAAAAACTGCTCTGCTTAAAAAAAATTCTGGATTAAATGGCAACATAGATGTTGCAGTGAAGCAATACTTTTCATTGCCGTTGCCAGAAGTCTGTTAAATCATGTCAGTGAAACTAACGATACTAGAGTATTACCTACACTCACCTTTGCACCTTTGTAAGGTACACTTGCACACTTTCTCATCTTCTAAGAGTTAAATGCAAAGAGTAACACCACTTCTACATCAGTGATCTAAATACACAATTTTTTTTGGTATACCTGTTCAACTGGTTGTTAACAAAAACATCTAATCAGTCAGCCACATGGCAGAAACCCAGTGCACTGAAGTTCAAATCAATAAGAAAGAAAGAACATTTAAATTACTCTGAATGTGGTAAGGTTGTTAGTGGCAGAAATGGGTGATCTACTGTGAGATTCCAACACAACCATCTCCAGGGTTTACAGAGAATGATCTGAAAAAGAGAAACGTTCTCTGAATGAAAATGTCATTAATGCCACAGGTCAGAGGGGAATGACCACTTTGGTTCATTCAGCTAGGAAGGCAACAGTAACTCAATAATCATTCATTACAACCAGGGTATGCAGAAGAGCATCTCTGAGCACACAAGACACTGAAACTTGAAGCAGATGGGCTACAGCAGCAGAAGACCACACCGGCTGCCTCTCCTGTCAGCTAAGAACAGGAAACTGAGGCTACAGTTTACACAAGCTCACCAAAATGGGACAACAGGCAACTAAGAAACTGTTGATAAGTCTTGATTTCTGCTCTAGCATTCAGATGGTAGGGACAGAATTGGGCATAAATCCATCCTGCGCGATCAACGATTCCAGCTGGTGGTGGTTTTACAATGATTATTTTCTTGGCGCACTTTGGACCCCTTAGTACCTTTAAGCCTTTAAGACCACATCTTCTGACGGCTGCGTGTAACGCTCCATGTCACAAAGCTCAAATCATCTCAAACTGTTTTCTTAAACATGAGGAGTTCACTATACTCAAATGGCCTCCTCAGTCACAAGATCTAAATTGAATAGAAAAATCTGCAGCAACTGTGTGATGCTGTCGTGTCAATATGGACCAAAACCGAGAAATGTTTCCAGGACCTTGTTGAGTGTTTGCTATGCAGGATTAAAGGCAAAAAGGTCCACCACTTTACTATGGCATGTTAGGAAGTATGAAGAAATGTGTTTTGAATGTATTTAAATTAATATCCAAAGTTGTCTAAAACATAGAGCTTTGCAAAGTGGTTTTTATAGGGTGCAAAACTACCAATTCAAGTGTTTATTTCATTTATATATGAGAAATAAACCTCTATTATGAGTAGTCACTGCTGGCATCAGGCATTTCAGCTAAACATAAACAGAAGCGAGAGGTGTGAAGCACGTTATGCTGGTGTATTATTAGTGTGACTGACTGACTTTAGCAGTGATTATAATCTGGCAACCTTCACTCTGGTTCAACCCAAAACACTCTTCATCTGTTTGAATAAGGGTTTGCCCTTCAGCGCAGTGCAGACTTAGAGCACTAATCCACCTTTTATAGCGGCACACTCATGCACTGCACCGGCTGTTTCTCCAGGAAATTTAAGTTATCTGCTTATGCATTCACACACACTTTCAAAGCTTTGTACACACAATTTGCGTGTGTCTTATGGTTTTACCTTTAATTTTAATTCTGTGAGGAACATAAATAACTTTTTTCATAGTCAGACTTTGAATTTCAGCAGGCTATTCAAACCCTTTGAGTAACTCTAGTAACGGCTCAACACATTAATTTATTATGGCAGCTTGAGCCTGTAAAGAGGGAACAGCAAGAAGAAAAAAAATCCCTCTGGATTTAGAGTTAGATTAACGTTAACACATAAAATTTTGAAGTATTATAACCTTTGCAAACTACAGATATGTGTGATGTTTCACTAAGAGTGTAATAATGGTAATCACTATGAGATTTTACTGTTACTTCAAATCAACTCAAAGGAACAAATAGTTGCAAGACAAAATGTATACTGAAAATCCTGATTTGGAAAAAAGTAAACATGTTTGTTTAGTATGACTAACTTTTTTAGAAAGATTAACTTTTTATGTAGATTAAACTAAGAATATATAACGTGCCAGTGAGTTTGCTTTTGAAATGATGAGAGTATTTCAGCCCTTGGGACAAAATAGCTTTCTTCCTCATTTCACTCTTTATGCTTGGCTAGGCTAGCTACCCATCTCGCTATTAACATGTGTAGCTAAAAGTTTGTAAGTTGCGAGTTGTTATGTAATTTAACGTTCATAAATTTTAAAAATATTTTCTGAAAGCATACACACTGGCACACTGAACCAAATACTTACACTTGTATAGCTTGTTGGCTTATGGATAAGGGTCAGAATAGTTACTACTGAGGTTTCGCAGTCACATGACGGCTCACCAGGTCACGTTAACTTTGGCACCATATTGGACACATGACAATGTAGACTCAAGTGACTGAGACCCCGGTCACACAGTGACTATCTGGCAACCAGTGAAGGAAAACTGTGCATTCACCAACTGGTTGGTAAGCTGTTGGTGGAGGTTGATGGCAGTCACTGTTTCAATGATTGTGAAAGCCCCAGTCACATGGGTAACTCGGAAAAAATTTCTTAGCAAATTCATCCTTGTGACTGCACTGTTCGCTAGCAGACGTAGTTTGCATGGAACACACTGACTTGTCTGTAAACACTTGCCAGCTACTCTCTGAGCAGTAGTGAAACTGAAAACCGAGACACAAACTGGAAATGGAGACCATTTGTCTTAAAAGTAAAAGTTTATTCTTTTGAAAAATGTCAGTTAAGGCACAAATTTTACTGTCAAAGTAAATATTCTCAGCTTCTAGTTGTATTGCAAAATGTTTTACTACCACTCAGATAGCAGCTAGCAAGTGTTTGCAGACAAGTGGGCATGTTCCATTGCAAACGACTGAAGACCAGTTTCACCTAGGAGTTACTCTACAGCTAAATGCTAGCTGTGCTGGCACACTCTGCTAAAGTCCAGAAAACATCCGTGTAGTCACTAGAAGGTGCTTTCAAATGTAGCTATTGTTCAAAAGTTGCACTTTGTGGTTATCGTACCTTCAGGTATACTGCTATCAGACACATTAAAAGAGCACATGCTGAAAAATAGTAACATCCATTACTAATTCACTCATCAAATCATTATGCAGATCAAGTCCAACATGACTAAAGATATGGACGGAAACTGAGCAGCTTGTTAGCACAGTTCAATAAGAGAAGCCACTGGCTGTCACTGACTGATGAGGGGAGTTTAGCGACTGAGACAGAGTTCACTGAAGCATTAAAGAGATGAAAAGGAGAAAGGCAGACACACTACCCTATATGCACACATACCTATTCAAACAAACACACACGCACACACACAGAGGGGATTTGTCAGCCTCTCTCCATGTGACAAGTCCTGCTAGGCTCCCGCTCTCACTCTCATTATTGCGATTATAGTGAAAGCCTGAGGAACAGTGAACTCCTCAAACACACACACAAAAACCCCCATATACCCTGACTATGACCTGTGGAGACGTAAAGTTTAGTGAAAAGGAAATTTGATGTACTGTTACTGTGACTGAAAAAAGGAATTAACAAGAAACGATGACATACTAATAAAAAGGAGGTGAGTCACACCATGACCACCATGCTGGTTATTTCATCCTTCCTAAAACACAGCCAGTCAAATGCTGACATCAGTACTCCTGCCAATCAGAAAATCAATTCATTCCCCTAGAGCCAGTCCTTGTGCATCATCACTAACAAATCAACATTAACAGTAAACCTCGACATCTGATTCCTTCTTAATTTAATCCGCTGTGATTTATTTTTAGCTTTAAGCACCACTTACAGCTGAGAGCACCAAGTGATTCAGCAAAAACAGAAAGGCACATCTGAGTCCAAAGGGCAGCAGACATTTCACTGTGAAACCAGCAGAGTCACAGTCATATCATCACCTGACGTCATCACAGCCATATATTTTTAGATCCTGAAACACTTTGAGTTAGTTGGTATATTTCAGAGCAGTGCTAACTTAAAATTAGTATAACCAATTACCAGAGATTTTATGTTTGTTTACTTGCTTTACTTGTCTTGCTTGTTATATTAGTTACAGATTATTCTAATCAAACAGACACTGATTATTATACAAGTAGCAACCTCCAGGGCAGAATCATCCAGCCAACATGAACTGGCAGAAACTGCAGTTCCTCACATGGCCACTTGAGGCGACTTAAGAAGCTACAGTAATTTCTCTTGCCAAATTCCCCCTTTATGACAGTTACATAACAGGTGATTTTTTTTATATAAGTCACCTGTTAAAACTGTGCATAACTTTAAGGGGGCATCAACAGATTAACAGATGGGCATTCAGTTGTAAATGAACGCGCTGCAATGCTTTCCTGTTTAGCTTTTCTGATAAGTAAACATTGTGCTACGATTAAAGTTTTATTAGCATCCCACACAACATTGTAACCAGTGCTGAGTGTAACACCTTTCAAAGTAATACGCTAGTGTAATCAGTACTACATTCAGTAATTACATTAAACTTACAATTATATCTTTACTTGGAAAGGTTTTTCAGTTATCTGCATACCATGTGCTGGGTGGAGGGCAATGGTGGAGTGGTTTACAACTTTTGAGGAGTGGAGATGTGAACATTACTTTTATTTTTACTGCATGAAAGGAAAAGAGCATGATGGTAAAGTGTAATCTGTGGCCAGGACAGAAACAACTGCATTTTTCTGCTAACACAGCTTTGGCTTTATGTAAACATCTGCAGATATGTAGCATGCTAACGCAGAGCCAAGAACCCAGAGTGATATTATAGCTGAGTGCATGCTGAAACTAGCGCAGCCAGAGCCTGATCTTCACTACTGTAGTCTCCCTTTCCACCTGTACATGTTTCTACAATAGAATCACTGCGGCGATTGCTTTGTGTTGTCAGTTTTGTGGTCGTATGTAAAAACTGCAAGAAAGATCGTGTGTGCCCTCATTAGGAATTTGTGTTGGTATGTAGCCTCAGGTTTACACTGTTGACTGGTAAATTATGTGGCAAAGCATTTCAGGTCATTTTACAGAGAAATGCGAAAGTAATGTAACGACTAGTGCAACGAGATACCTAATTAAACACTAGTGAAAGTAACTTACTGCATTACTTTTAAGAGAAGTACAGTGTACAGTGTAATACTTTACTTTTTTGAGGTTCAACCCCAAGACTGATCACAATGAATTAATGAATGCACTTAAAATTTTGAGGTACATAACTTGAAATTTTGAGACAATAACTCCACAATTTTGAAATACAACCTGAACTGTTGACTTACCTCTGCCTGGCAGTTTTTTTCCCCCAGTGGTGGAAACAAGCTTTCATATGGTTTAGAGTGATAGTCTATTCTTTAAAATACAAAAGTATTACAAAATAAGCTAGCAACTAAAAATAGTCAAAAGGTCTAAATGATGTATTCATCAATTGACATATTCCATGTCCAAATTTACTTCATGACATAAAACATACATTCTAATTTAATGCTAGTGGAGTGTAGTCATCTTATTAGGAATAGTTTTACAGAGCTGAGAAAATTACCCAAAGTAAATGGAACGCTGTCAAACATAACACATGTACAAATCTAGAAAGTGTCTAACCCTAACCCTACAAAGCCTAACTATATGTCTGTAGTTAGCTAGGGTTTTGGTTAGTTAGCCTAATAAACTGTGAGCATAGTATGGTTTTTATTTAGGATGAGCTTGGTATTTAAACTTGAAATAAGACATTTTTGTTGCAAACATAAAGCGACACATTATCCAGAGTTTAGACAATTAAGTTTGTGAGCTGCTTTCTTTTGTGCGACTGGGAAAATTACAGACTAAAGGTACTATAGCATAAACCTAGGGTGTGAAATTTGCTTTCAAAAGCGAATGCACAAGTGAAAGTAGAGTTTTCACTATTCATGCTCATTTTTCTTCTTCTTTGTTCTTTTTCTAGACACCTCAAATTAAAAAGAAATCCTCCGTAAAAACTGAGGTGAAACAGTTGAAGTTGTCCGTAAGTTGTCGATCTGAGTTGACTGTAGTTTTTTTTTGAAGTGCTGTAACTGCAGACCGAAGACAGAGATGCTACCCAACAGTGGGTAATGAGGGGATATAAGCCACTCACAATAACACATGCACACCACTCACAGGTGCACACAATCTCACGTACACACGCAAGGCCTACCTAGTCATTTGATGCTAATGTAACTCAGACGAGGGAACTGCAAACACTCAGATTTCAGTGACATACATGCATGTATTACAGTTCCCAACTTTCTTCGAGTCAAAGATCTCTGTTGGGAGGTAAACACTGAAAAACTCTATTCTTCCACACTCTAAAAAGGAAACATAATTGTAGTACGGCTCTAATTTACATTCTTTAAAACATGTGGGAGTGTGCATCAAGAACACCTTCAAGTACAGCATAATGACTACCTTATATAACAACACGCACACTGTATGCCTCTTTAAGCCAGCAGGTGCACGAGTTGTGTTTTTCCGTTATTTTTGAGTGTGTGTGCGTGTGGACTAGCTTGTGTAATATGTTCCTAGTAGCCTTGAGCAAAGGGAAGAATAAGGAGGTACAGAAATGACACAAGGAGAGAAAGTAGATCCTAAGTACAGAGAGAACCCTCCAGCCACAACAAGCAGCTACTGCTTTAACTCACCACAACACAGCACGGCTCCATTTTTAGTAACAGCCTCTATTGTCTAGCAGCTCGTCTTGAGATCTAGAGCCAATTCACTGGGTAACTCTCTTCAGTGTGCTGAGAGAGTCAAAGAGTCGAGAGATTCATCTGTACAAGAAATTCATTGTTAAAATGTGGGATGTATGCATAGATGAAATGGACAGGTTCCATCCAAAAAAACCCCTCCAAATTAAAGCCAGTAATTTGGGCTGAATTTAAACCTCTTTTGGCACCACTGTAAAGCACTGAAAGTGAAGGTGCAGTTACAGACAACTACAAGAACATCATATACCAGAAGGACATCTATCCAGCCATCCATCCATGAGCTTTTTTGACACAGTTTGGGTCTACTTGTACCTTCAGAGATTAGGGTCAGTACAAAGATTTCGATAAAACATTTCTATCCTGATGAGAACGGACTTGTCCAAGGTAGTAATACCCCCATACACAAGACATGAGGGATCACAGAATTGTTCAAAGTGTACGGAAATGATGAGAATCACGCCTTTCGTGGGATGAGATTTTAACTCAAAGTCAACCCTTTGAGAGATTTTGGACAGATCTACTCTCCTTCTTTGTCATCAAAGCACCAAAATGAGGTCATAACTTTTGTAAGAATGCTGTTCTGTCCCTCTGGTAGTGAATGTTTGTAAAGCTCTTAACCCTCACATTTGGCATCATCAAGGTAAAAATTTGTTTGCCTTTCCCTGTTTTAATATCTTGTTTAAAATAGATTATCACTGTCAAAGAATCAAGCTGATGATTTATCGTAGTACAGTAAGAAATATGCACCTCTAGTATGCTTTGCAAGATGATATGTGCTCCACAGTTTTCCCCCACCTCAGACCAAAAAAGAAAAAAGATCTTGGGAATTTCCATTCTTTCTCAGTGAAGGATGCATTCATGTCATTTTGCACTTGGTGAGAAAACTTCAGACTGTTCTACAGAAGCTGATAAAGAAGTATTGTATGAAGCTCACCTTTAATCATTCTTTTCTCTGGAATCTGGTATGGAAACAACACCAGACAATTGGGGGGGGCGTCGGAAAAGACCGAGTGGGAAAGAAGAAAAAAAAAGGGCACTCTGCTGACTCAGGCTTTTAGTTTCCCTCCCTCATACTGCCCTTAGATCTGTGGCAGTCCAGTCACAGGGGCATCGCTGCACACGTGAAAGGACCCCAGGTTGCCATGGTAACAGCTAACATGAGTCCACACAGGCTGCCAAAGGAAAAATGCGACAGGGTCACGGATGAAAGTTCTGACAGCTTCCTGGGTCAAAGATCGCCGGGCAGGAAAGAGGGAAAGGTGGAAGAGGATGGTGGTTATCACCTTGAGAGGCAGCCAGAGAGGGCATATCAGCGCGCGTGCGCACACACACACACCACACACACTGGCCTCCAGCACCGATACCAGCTTAATAAAAACATTCCTTTTTGACAAGGACAGTTTGGCCCATGATGGCACATGTGGGAGTCACGCGGAAATTCAAGAAGGCAACACAAACACAGAAAGCATGAAACAAGCAGAAGAGTTTTGAAATGAAGCTACAGTAAACAAATACTAATATTAGGTAAAATCTATATTGAATTAACCTCTGTGCTATTTAACTTATTGAATATCAGTAACAACATCATCACATGACAGAAGCTGGCAGATGGCTTGCAGCATGCTTCTCTTTGTGTCTCAGTTCACTTGAGTTGTTTCATGAATATTTATCGTGACTACGCTTGGATGGACGCCGGTCAGAGGAGGCACACACACACACACACACACACACACACACACACGGAGCTTTTGGTTCACCTCAGCGGACGCACGGGCCTTTGCCCTCAAACATAATCCACAAAGGTCAAAGAGGAGGAGCCAGTAGGCGTCCGACATTCTGGAAAAAGCAGTTGGGGACTGGTCTCTAACAATACTTCTTTTTATTGTCGTTATAACATAGAAACTTTATTTGGTACCTAAGTGTTTTCATTGTCCTATCTATGTTGAGTACAGTCAGAGCACACACCACTTGACTATGGTGTAGAGTAAAAACCATGAGGCATTTCTATGCTAGCGCTTTTTCACAGAAACCATACTGCCATGATGGACGCAGGTGTTATGAATCACATTAATGGGGGCCCTGTTCTACAGAAGCACTGAGCCTTTATTAATGTGATTAGTCACACCTGTGTTTGGCTCCTATTTCAAGTCACAATGGCTGCTGTGATGAAGGTCAGAGACTGAAATAGAATAATTGTGGCGATCTAATCTAGCTCGATGACCACATATTGGTCTTAAATCATCTTTGCACCAACATTAACTCATTTAATATAATATACATTTTTGGTAAGATGGCCACGTTTTTGTTGGTTTTTTTGTAATCAAGTAAGGTACTGGCAGGGCACTTTACAGTTCAGAAATAAACCCATGGCAACTCATGGACAAAATGCACTGTTTTAAAGCATACTTTTAGCATTTCTACTGGGTTAAATGGATGCCACATATGCAATCATCAGCCAAAACATTAAGACCACCTACTGAATATTAAATAAGTCCTACTATTACCACCATTGGGATATCCTTTAGGTGGGTTAAAGCCATTGGATCTGGCTTGTTTCAGTGCATTCTAAAGATGCCCTATCAGATTGGGATGTGAAATATTTGAAGGTCATTTTAACACATTTTACTCTTTTTGTTTCTGTGGTGTGGTGGGTGATGTCGCACTGTTTCCCACACACAGACTTTAATAGAGCGGGGTTATTTATGACTGCAGTTAAGCTTTTTAAAATTTTCCATCAATAAACAATCCACTTGCGGTCTCTCCTCCCATGATGGGCTGGACTCCAGATCCACTTCAGATGGACTAGAGTCTGCTACAGTAGTCTCTTCTTCTTTAGTGCTGCTTTACCAAAATTAATGGCGCTGCAGGATGCTGCTGCTTTGGGAAGTTAAAGTTGGAGTCCACTGACAGGATGAGAAACTGTAAAGACTGGAGAGGCAGCTGACTGTTGCTTATTTATTGTAATAAGGTATATATTATTTGTTAATTTATTGAAGCATGTGTGGGTGCACTACCTTCCATTTCCCCCCATTACTGCCAAAAAACGCAATGTACTTCTGTACAGTACTTTTACACTGCAAAGTCCTGCTGGGGCAGGCCACCGCCATCAGGGGCTGACTCTCTGATTAGGTTGATCTGCAATGATGTTCAGGTGTGGAATGTTCAGAAATAACACTCGGGACCCAGGGTTTCTCAGCAGAGCCTTGCATTGTAATGAGAAGGTCAAAGTTACTCACGTCACCTGTCAGTAGTTTTAAGGTTATGGCTGATGGGTATATTTTGCCCAAACTGTTGGCTCATCAGCTGCTGCCTATGTCCTGTGGAAGTTTTTATAGCTTCTTCGTGCATTCAAAATAAGTACATTATTTTTAAAGTATTCACTGAAGCCCATCTAATTAAAGAGGAAAAGCTATCTGCTGTGGATTCCAAAGTGACGACAAAACCTGAAACCTCGCTGCTCACCACTTCTGCCTGTAGGCTTTGAATATTTTAAAGCTGCACCTCGAGGATATCGACAATCTAACTAGATCTCTTGGCCGGCTCCTTCAGGCTGACTTTGTAACATCAATTATTTCTCAGATAAATCATTAAGGTTTTGCATTGCTTTTTTTGTGCTATGGGTGAAAAAAAGTATTTGCACTATTGTACCCAAACCTGCACACACAGATGGGCTGTTACATAAGAAGATAGATCTTACACATGGGGATAGCCCAGGAAACACAGTGTGTTTGCTAAATCACCCAACAAAGTACCACTGAAGTGCCCCATCTGTATGCTGTCAGGTGTGGAAAACATTTTTTTTTAAAACCACAAAGGAAAGCACAGCAAACACGTCTTAAGATCCATCAAGAAAGCACATTCTCTTTTAAAGAACAAATTGATTTTTATGTTACATTGTCTTTCCAGTAATAAATCAAAGAGACTCAACAACATGCGGTAATGCCGTCCTTCTGTTAGAGCTCCAGATGTCTTTCTTTCTTGTTCTTTTCTGTTACCACATTAAAAAAAAGAAAAAAAGAAGAGATGATAAAAGTGCATTTCATCACTTTGGACCTTACGGGATGGGGGATTAGGAGCTCGCTAACAGACAGCATTAGCCACGCAGGCTGAGGCAGGTAGAAGTTGGCAACCTGCTAGCTGATTACTGGAGAAACACACATGAAGCTAACTAAACTGTTACAGGAGCTGGGAGAAAACTGTTTCAGAGGTAAGAATCACAGTTCACCACAAGCATAGCATTTCAAAATAATTAGAATGTTGCCCCGGCGATTAATGAGCTGAAAACATCAACACGAAGCTGTGGTTGGATGTTCAAAGATGTGAAATGAGCCATTTAGGTGTGACCTGCAAGTGACTGTCTGAAAATTAATCAAAGATAGGACATTTTCTAAAGGTTTCGTATTAATCAGCAAGAAACAAAAAAGAAACAGCTGTGACAACTTAAGAAAAGTATACAGACTTTATAATGACAATTTGTGTTTCGTTCATATTTGTTATCACAGTAAATTCAAATATTGGATTAGGCCTTTTATATGTTCATGTTTATATGTTCCTGTTTGCAAGAGACTGAGTCTGTGGCTCTTCTTACACTTACAATGCAGACTCACAATGCTAAGATATTTCTCCCCTAAGTGCAAATTAGTCTAGTTTTGAACTTAACTAAAGCTGTATTTATGTACTTACACTGAGAAAAATCAAACATCCCTCTAAATTCATCCAACCAAATACATAAGAGACATAAATATGTGTGCCCAAAGCATTCTTAGCGAGAACAGAGGTTATTTACGTCAAAGAAACAAAGAAAAATCAAACAAATCATGAACAAACTTATGGATGAAAACCTAAACCAGTGAAAAGGATTTTTGTCTGACCTTCAATAAGACAACAGACCAACAAACCTGACAAAGGTGCTTGAAATAATGACTGCACCTGTCCTTTCTAATAAGATACAAAAGCAGGCAGGACAAAAACAAGCAGATCTTTAATCGTCACACATCAAACAGCCTGCGTATGCGGTTCAGGCCGCTTTGTATGTTCACATTAAGCTAAGACAGGAAGCCAGACAACTGTAATGTTCCAATATGAATTTAATCTTATTATTAAAGAGAGCAGCAGAGCATGTGATTAGGGGGGTACAGACAGATAGACAGATTATTTATTATCCATGAAGAAGAGAGAGAGAGCTTGTAAACTGAGCTGGCTCAGTAAACAAGAGTTCTGGGTCAAAGTCTGAATGCACAACAACGAGCGAGAGGGACAAGGAGAAATGTGAGAGGGACGGGAGGTTTTTTCCCCTCTGTCCTCCAATGAGATCACATGACAGTTTAGGTTTTTAGTTCAAACACACACACACACACACACACACACACACACACACACACACACACAGATACACATTCCCATACAAGTGGCTTCCAACATTATACTCGTGTCTTTATTGATTTGTTGTATTGTGACCAGCCGGCGGCTATTTCAGTGTGTGCTGTGTAAGTGACAGGATTGCACTGGCCTCAGGGACAAGGGTCAGAGCAGCATGATACAGCGAATAAACACACACACACACACACACACACACACACACACACACACACACACACACACACACACACACACAATCACACAAAAA
>VVHJ01000996.1:0-10408 GCA_015107715.1 Tylochromis polylepis | reverse complement strand
CTCGGGGTCTTGTTCACGAGTGAGGGGAGAAGGGAGCAGGAGATCGGCAGACGGATTGGTGCTGCGGCTGCAGTGATGCAGACGCTGTACCGGTCTGTTGTGGTGAAGCGAGAGCTGAGTGTAAAAGCGAAGCTCTCGATTTACCGGTCGATCTACGTCCCCACCCTCACCTATGGTCACGAGCTGTGGGTAGTGACTGAAAGAACGAGATCGCGGATACAAGCGGCAGAAATGGGCTTCCTCCGAAGGGTGGCTGGTGTCTCCCTTAGAGATAGGGTGAGAAGTTCAGCCATCCGGGAAGGGCTCAGAGTAGAGCGGCTGCTCCTCCACATCGAAAGGAGCCAGTTGAGGTGGTTCGGGCATCTGACCAGGATGCCTCCTGGGCGCCTCCTGGGTGAGGTGTTTCGGGCATGTCCCACTGGGAGGAGGAGCCGGGGCAGACCCAGGACACACTGGAGAGATTATATCTTTCGGCTGGCCTGGGAACGCCTTAGTGTTCCCCCGGATAAGCTAGAGGAGGTGGCTGGGGAGAGGGAGGTCTGGGTTTCTCTGCTTAGGCTGCTGCCCCCGCGACCCGGCCCCGGATAAGCGGGAGAAGATGGATGGATGGATGGTTTCCATTACTGTGAAGCTTTCTAAACGTCTAAATGTTTTCGATCAGTTCTCCTGTGAATCTCAATAAAATTATAATGACTTGATAATGAACAGACCTCACGCCCCAACCTGTTAATCCTTAAAATTAGACATAAATGATTAATGAATGCCATTCACGAATGCTGATATGCATGTGAATGCATTTGTCATTCCCCTCGCTTTATGTGAGACAATGGAGAAGTCAGAGCACAAGACTTAAAAGAGATCATTCCCCCTTTGTGAAGAGGTGATTAGTGACGGGCTGACTAACTATGTATCTAATCTGTCCTCCAAAGGCCATATTTTAGACTTAAAATAGCTACCCAATGGTATGTTAATCTGAGTGGAATCAAATAGACTTGATTTTACTTGATTTTTGTAGCACAGTAATTCATATAAAAGGTGTCTCTGGCACAGTCTGTTCTCCTGGTCCCATCACACCCTACAAAGCGAGCAATATTGCATCATAATTGCAAACCCTTACAGGCGTTTTCCAATTGCTTATTTGCCACAGTTAAATGGAACTTGTGAGGCCACGAAAGATGATATTTTAATAAAGTCGATTGTCTTCTGTGGCAATAAATAAATGATTAAGACATGAATGAGACCCAGATTATTAATCGTCTGTGCAATCAGATATAGTGTTTAATGAACTGATTGCAAGTGCGAAATAGGCAATTTACTCAGTCGCCATGTCAGAGAGGTCTGCGAAAATCACCCATCAAATATTTTCTGGGGGTTTTTTTGAAAAAAAAAAAAGTATTATAAGATGAATGCATAGTAAGGTTCCCTGGGCTCTGATGCAGCTTGATATTATTAGTTAAATAGTGGATGATGACTTCAAGGAAATTACATGAGCATTGTTCCCCCTTTTTTAAACAATAAAATGCATTTAAATCTCATTTTATTGAGCTGGCTCCATTGTCACACTTCTCACACACAATACATTTTCTTCTCTAAAATTCACTCACAGAATGGTTGAGCCTTTTGACTCCCTTATTAATGACATTATTGGATAGCTAATGGTGCTGCGAGACCGAACAGAATGAATGAGACCAGCCACTCAGGGTATGGATGGCGGTCTTAATAAAATGTCATCTAAATCAAAACCAGAAGAGGAAAGGGTCCACACTTATTAAAGTATCTAGCTGTCTGCAGCTGACATGTGCAATGTGTATAATGGCTGTGAGCTTATGATTTGCCAGACTGGGCACTTTTGGCTTATAAAGTCATGGAGATTGCTGATAATGAAGCTGATAACTGTTTACTAGGTTTTCTGCTGCTCCCTTCTGTCTTGGCAACTTAAACAATGTAAATACAGCTACTCCACATCAGTAGCTTTTTGATAGAGCAATCAAGATTACCTGGGATTCACTTGAGGTATTAAAACTGCAGTTAGAGCCATAAGGTTTTGGACACTGGCTCTTTTTTTTCACTTTCAGCTTTAATTCAAGGGGTTTTAGAAAGATTTTATATTAACTGTTTAGGAATTACAGACATTTTTAGACACAGTACCCCAGGCTCAAAAGTAATTAGACAAACTAATCACTTTAAACATAAGGATTATTTTTAATAATTGGATGAAAATCCTTTGCAGTGACTGGCTGAAGTCTAGGACCCATGAACGTCACCACATGCTGTGTTTTTTTTCTCTTGAGAAGCTCTGCCAGTCACATTCAGTTACTGCTTTTTTGGGGGTCTTCCTACCTTCAGTTTTGTATTTAACAACATAACAACATGCTCTGTGGGGTTTAGATCAGGTGACTGATTTGTTCATTGAATAATATTCTACTTCTTTGCCTTGAGAAAGTCCAGAGTTGCTTTTTTAGTATGCTTTGGGTCTTTATCCATTTGCCTTGTCAGATTCTGTCCTAATATTTTTGCAGCATTTGACTGAATCTGAGCAGGGAGTATATTCCTGCACACTTCACAATTTATTCTGCTGCTTCTACCAGCGGTGACATCATCAGTAAACACTAGTGACTTATTTCCACTGGCAGCCATACATGCCCATGCCATAAAATTGCTTCCATCATGTTTGACAGATGATGTGGTATGCTTCAGATCACAAGCTCGTTCTCTCCTTCTCTATACTTTTCTCTTCCCATCATGCTGGTACAAGTTCATCTCGGTTTCATCTCTCCAAAGATTTTTTTCTGACAAAGTCTGAACAGAACAGGCCTTCCTGTCCTTGAGTGTAACCAGTTGGTGCATTGTGTTGTAAACCCTTTGTATTTCCTGAAGGCCTCTCTTGATTATCACACACACTTTCTGCTGTATTTAAGCACTTTTACCCAACATGTTCACAATCAAATGGGTGCGCCGGAGGCAGCGTCTAAAGATACTAAGGAGGACCCAAGAATTCACCCAATTCTTAGCAACCCTGTTTACCACGTCAGCCAGTCCAGAGTTGGATAGTGACATACCTGCCTCCTTGTTCTTAACTGATTAATTTCAGTGAAACGCTACCAAATAGAAGTCAACAAATACAAGTTCAATCTCTGGAATCAATTCCAGATCCTATTTTTGAGGGAATAGTCCTCACCTGAGTATTAAAACTCTCTGTTATATTCTGTTTATTTTTGAGCCTCTGAAAATAGTGGACTGTGTATAAAAATGTTTATAATTCTTAAACATGTAATACAGTCCTTTTGTTGAACCACTTGAATTAAAGCTAAAAGTCTGCACTTGATTAAAATCCACTGTGGTGGTGTCCAAAAACACATGTACCTAACTGCAAATCAAACTGTCCTACAGTCTGATGTATATTCTCCTAGTAAAGATTACATCTGAAACCAAACTAGCTAAGAAACAAACAATAGCAACGTTTCTTTCCACCTTCACGAGGTCAACCCGATCTTGGGAATATTTTAAAATGGCCAATTTATAAACATTAGAATGAATGTCTACGTTAGGAGTGCATCAGTTACAGCCACTAAACAATTTGTCCCTCTATCCAGGGATTACATTTGTTTATGGAGAGTATTTATGCTACCCTCTCCAGCAGTAAGTCAATAAATGTAATTCTAAGCAAAGTTTAGATGTCATCTTTGCATTGCAAACAAGGAGCAGGTCAACAATATTTGGTGACACATACTTGTTTTTGACATAATAATGACATAGTTTATATTCTGGCTGGTTGCCGCTCTCTCTTGTCACCGTCCACGTAGCCTATTACCTTTTCTATTACTCAGTTGATTGATTCTCAAACTCTGTGTCTAAACAGGAAAATATGAACTTTACATAAGCCGTGGAGGGGAATTAATTAAATCCCAATCATTTTCACAGTCACAGTGGCTGCTCTCTAAAGCAGTTTGACTGACAAGACTTATTTTGGGTTTATAAATCTTCTGTACCACAGTGCACACAGGAGATGGAGGGTGAGGTTGATGTGAAGTGTTTTATTTATTTATTTTTTATAGGAATGTTTCCTCCATTCATTCACATTCACAGATATGGGACAAGAAATTTAAACAGAACAATAAACTTGTGAAATTGAATTCTGTATTACCTAGACAATATTTTTTTTTTTTGTTATCAAGGCCAGACACGCCCAGAGAGCAGGACACAGTGAGAGACACTCAGAGGAAAAGACACAGAGTGACAGAGAAAGGATGCATGTTTTTGGCAGAAAGAAAAGAGGTGAAATTATATGGACAGACGGGAACTAATATCTATTCTTCACCATTCATTCAAGTGAAATGCACAAAAAACAGAAGATATTTGGAATAAGAAAGGCAAATTTATGAAATTATGTTTGCGCAGCTGTGAAGGCGGGCGTTACATTTCATCTGTGCTTTAGTGGCACATTCAGTCACAGAGCATTTTATCATTTGACAGCATTGGGAGGAATAATTAGAAGCATGGAGCATGTCGAGCCCAGAACCCCAACTGGCCAAGAACAAATGGCAGAGAGCACGTCAGTGTCTGGGTAAGAAAAGGGATTAACTAGCGAATAACAGCATCAGCCATGCCTCAGAAGTAAAACCTCACACCCATCATCACCCTTCCATACAAACCTGACAATTAGCTCTTAAACACATATGGATGGAGAATGGGAAGGAAAAAGCTTTGGATTGCTGTGAGTGTATTTGCCTCTATTGGATCAGAGTGTGGAAATGCAGCCAGTTTGTTTTATCACTGCTGTTGGTTTATGACAGAAATGCCACAAGACAGAAATTACACATCTTACTTCCTCGAGGCAGACAGACAGGCAGGTAGATAAGCAGGCCAAGATGTTACAGCTGTATGTATGTATGAGGGACGGGGATGTCGGGCGGGTGAGTGTGTTCATGAGTTTATTTATTTGAGTTTTATCATTCACGTGCGTGCAACTGTGCATTTGTGTGTGCGTGTGTGACAGTCAGGAAGTGCGTTGGCAGCTTTTCAGGCATGGATGCATGACAATGACTACAGTGACAAGAGGGATCACGGGTATGCGGAGGGGAAATGGAACATGAAGAACAAAACAAACAGGCGGAGGGGGTATGTAGGGGATGGGGTGGGGGGTTGAACTGATGGCCCCCGTTTTGCACAGAAGGATAATATGTCAGCCGGCACAGTGTGTCAAAGTGTATTTTTGGATTTTTTTGCATGGACGAGAGTGTGTGTGTGTGTGTGTGAGAGTGTGTGTGTGTGTGTGGGTGTGTAAAAAAGAAAAAAGAGAGATAGAGAGAGCCACCATGCTTGCATCAAGACTCGAAACAACATCGTAACATGAAAGTGTGTCAGAGGCGCTGCTAGACCCAATCTCATGCTCACCTAACCTTCAAATGACATTAGGCGTCCCGTCAACATGTGATGAGTCACTCCCAACCTGATGTGATTTATTCAATCGTGCAGAGTAGCCTGGATTGCGAGACACAAATCACCCAGATGGAAGCCATGGAGTGGGGCTGGGGCTGGGGCAGGGGCTGGCTACGTGTGTGTCTTGGTAAATGTGTGTGCCTAAGTAGATTTGTGCACTCCTTGGTTGTTTTGACCGTTTGCGTGCATGCACCGATCAGACTGTAACGTGCGTGTGCATGAGTTGTGTGCGTGCGTGCTCCATTACGTGCAAGCCGAAGGAGCTGCATGATGCCGGCCACTCGCGATCCATGAACCACAAAGTCGTCTTTTCACAGAGAGAAGCCGTGAAAGCCCTGCGGAGCTCTACGGTTTCCCACCCTTTCCATGAATCATGTTTTTCTTTTAATCTCTCCACTCACTGTGACCCAAGGGCCAAGATTTATATTAGATCTGACAATTAAGGCTCAGGATATTAACAGCTGGTATTAAGTGGACTTAATGGGGAGTGAGGAAAATAAACTGGCACGGAGAGCTTTATCACGTAAAATAAAAGAAACAATGTTTGATACACTCTGAGTGATGCCCATGCGCACCCCCCCTTTTCCACCTCATCACCTGTGTGTCTAATTCACCATCAACTAAAGGGAATTTGTGTTTCTAGATTAAGCACTACATTATCCAGGACCAGAGTCTCTGAAATCACAGAGCAACATAAATGCAGTGAGCAGCATGTTTCAGAGGCTATTTTGAGGTGGTACTATCTAAATTGTTATGGTTTTTATCAAAGACACAAAGATGAACAAAGAAGAAAAAAAAATCCTCTTGCACCAGGCAGCATCCTACAAAGATCATTAGCGCTAATAAATGGTCAGTGAATGGCCACTCTTTCACATTTCTAATCTCCAAATAGAACTTAAAGACACATGGACTGTTGCCATTTACAAGTAATGCAGATTAGCAAACAAAGAGCAATATCTGAGAGGCACGATGGAAACAACTCATATCGCTTTGATACATTTGAATTGTATATTACATAGCTTGAAACATCAGGCTGCGTTCAACAGAATGCAGTACAATAATTCTACTTGATGATGATGATAAGGGGGGGAGGCATCTGTACCACTTCTTCCTTCCCTAATTTCTCACTCTAGATTAATAACATCAGCTTGAAACAGAATAAACCAAACAAAGTCAAAACAAAGAGTGAAGACAGTCAAATCCTTAAGTAGGCATGACAAAACCCCCCCGTCGTGATGGGTAGCTGCGTGAAGACGTTGATGAGCGCCTTGAGATGATGATTCAGGGAAAACAGATTAGGCAGGGGAGCACTCTGGCAGGTCGTTAGTCAGGGATGTCAGGACCAGATACAAATGAACTGTCAGCGGAGGAAGACAGAAGCAGGGAATGGTTGGACAAAATAAAGAGACAAAAGGGGTTGAATGGAAAGAAAGAAGAGAGGGAGCGAGCAGACGCCAAATAAATGGAAAATTTGAGAATGATTCCTATTTATTGGACTAAGCAATTTATAAGGGAACTGTGGAGTTCCAGAGCAATAATTTAAATAATTAACAACTACAATGGCATTTATTGCTAGTAATTGCATTAAACATTGTTCAAACATGCATAATTAATCTCGTCTTCTTTAGAAATCTATACATTTACAATCAATTGTAATAACAAGAGCAGACCAAGACTGCATCCAGTACCTCAAACAGAGTGCAAGAAAATTCCTTCACAGCATGCATTAAACGAATCCCAGAATTCACAAAGATATAGCTAAAAATGTCAAATTTGCCAGTCTCACTGTGGAAAAGAATAACTTCTTCACATCACTTCTAAGGTTGGCCAAGCTCCTGCTAACGGACAAACATACAAACCAAAACCCACCACGTGATCCCCTTTGTGGAGGTAATGATGGATGTTTGATTATAAGTACACAGTGATTAATTCTGGTATCTTGTATAAATAAGACTTCTAAATGAATCTTGCCTCATTCTAAACAGAATCATCCCCCTGCAACATATATCAGTTTGTGAAACAGAGAGGACTGGGGACAATTGCTCGTCTTTTTCATCAGGTTTTTTTTTTTTACTGGGTTAGAAACTTAGGGAGAAGAATGGCATTAGGTACCCATCCATCCATCAATCTGCTGCTTATCCAAGCCATTCTCAACCAGCCAAGAGACCTCCCCAATGTGTTTTTGGGTCTGCCTCTGGGCCTGCTCCCAGATACACATGCCTGAAACACCTAAGAGCTGCATTGTGGAGGCTGGGTGGTGGTAATGAGGAGGGACCCTGGCTGGAACAGCAGACTGGAACTTCAGAGTCCTTAATTGTATGTTATACATTTGAGATGATTGTGCCAGCATGTTACTGTATTTACTGCATAAGGTGCACGATAAATCAAAAAACCTTTAGAAAGACACTTCAGGGTAAGCACATTTTAACACAGTAACAATAATGTGCTTGAGTCATATAGTTTATTATACTAGCAGAGAGTCCCACCTGGATCAAGTGGCCATGTGAGAGGAGGAAAGGGGGAGGCTATTTAAAAAATGCCCAACTCGATGCTCAGCTCAGAGTCCATTAGCCAGTTAACGTGTCATGTTATTACAATATTTATATAGCGACCCTCCAAACTCATTTGCTTGTTACCATCTAGTTTCAGCACTGCCTCTGTTGTCTAGACGAGTGGGCAGTGACTTAATACAGCAGGTTACTTCAATTAACCAGGATTTATTTTTTTGGCAAAGACATCTAGCAATACAGAATTATTTATCAGAACACAAGCCCTCTTTAAAATACTAATACACAAAGTTGTGTGGTCAGCAAGGCCACCACATCATGCACCCTTGTAGAAGCCAATTCCCAATCAGCATTACCCTCAGTAACTGCTTTTCACTTGACACGAAACTGCAAGCCCTCTGATTAACTTTCACTTGCTCCACCATGCAATTATGAGCATAACCAAACTGAAAACTTTTGACAGCAATTTAGACAGATTAGATGTTCTTTTGATCAAAAGACATATTAAATGTTCCCATTCGAGACACATAGTTTTAGATTATGTTCTAGGTTAGTGACACATCTGAACCACAAACTTTGCTTTCGTTTCTGCGTAATTTCAAGTACCATCAGTGGGTGAAACTCTCTGCCTGCACAGGGTAACTAAAGACTCCCATATGAGCTTTGCACTTTTATTACAATAACACAGAAATTCCTTGTATGTATAAAATGCTTGGTGAAAATAAATCTGATTGTGAATATTGAGACTGCCTACTGTACATGTAAAAAAACAAACAAAACAAAAACAAGGTCTAGTTTCAATTTCAGAAACACCCCCCAAATTTTAAGAGAAAAAAATGCTGGTTGTTTTTTGCCCTTGTTTTTTTTAATGGCCACGTTGCCATAATGAACAAGCAGTAATTTAATCAATTTCCAACCACCAGAACCTAAGGCCATCACCATAAAAGAGCTGTTGTTCATTCACTCATGGTTGCATGCCTCTGCCAGTATTATGAGGCCTCAGTTATTGACTTTTGAATGTTTGGAGATAAAATGTCATCGCTTCATCATTTTAACATATTTTACATTTGTGTGTAATTTTGTCATAATTAAGTTCTTGCGTTATTGCCTAAAATATGATTTGTGACCTTGGTCTTTGAGGCTTGAGTGAATGTTTGTACCAAATTTGATAAAAAATTCCTCAAGGCGTTCAAGGGAACAGGATGGATGAAGAGTTCAAAAACATAAAGCTGCCAGCGCAGCATAACAAACACATGCAGTCAGTTTGTCACTTCATAAAAACTATCCTCAGATTACGTTTGATAAAAAAATGAATGTAATCATCACATTTAAAAAAGAAGTAGTGTAGGTATTAGGTCACATATCTCCTAATTGTAAAACTTTTCATTTTGTTTTCTTTGTTTTTTAGGAGCAAAGGTAAGAAAATACTGGCCACTGTCAATACCTATGGTATCAAAATGAAAAAAATCCTAGGTGATTATCAGACAGGTTGACCTCTGACCTCGAGGTCAAGGTCACTGGGATTCAAACTTGTCCGAGATTTTTAGTAGATGCACCTATGGTATGAATGTAAAAGTCCTAGCTGACTTCCTTCTTGAGTTATTGCATTCACTAGATTTTCAAAAATTTTAGATTTTTGACCTGCGACCATAACCTTGAGGTCAAGATCACTGAGATTTGAAATCATTTGAGATTTTTAGTAGATGCAGAAAATGGTGAAGAAAAACCCTACGTCGCCTCATTCTCAAGTTATCGCATTTACAAACTTGGATGTGCATGCTTGCGTGCTCGCTCAGCAGGGTGACGAAAATACCCCATCAGATTTTACGGCTGAGGGGTAACAAAAAGTGATAGGGATGATGTTTGGATATTATTTTTAGGTAATTAGGAGTGTACACCAGTGATGCCGACGTTACTCTGAATATTACCACTTTTTCAGCTAGCTTTTTCAGCTAACAACTAATCTAACGCGTTACTATTTCCATGACAGTAGTCACATTAAAGTTACTTGTCCAAACCACTGTACGTTACTATTTTTTAAAAATTTTTTTAAGCAAAAGGATTTGGTTTCTTCTTTTCGTCTTGGCGGATGACAAACGCATACGTGTCGTAAAACGTCACATAAGCGACAGGTCATGTTTCCCCCTCACAAGCAGCCAGTGACGTAAAAAAGTGTAAACAACAATGGAGGCAGAGAGATGTTCGTTCTTTAGCTGGAAATATAGTCACTATTTTGAGTTTCTGTCAAGTAAAGATTTCAATATTAAGGTTCGTTGTACACTCTGTGTTGGCGAAAAAGTGTTATCTACCTTCAAAAACACTGCGTCAAACTTAAAGAAACATTTGGAGTCGCAGCACGGCACAGTCAAACTCACAGAGACAGTCCCACCAAGTGGTCCGAAGCAGAGAGCCGTGACTTTTGCAGAAGGTGCTACACCACCCAAACAACAAAAGTTGGACTT
>VVHJ01000995.1:31919-51947 GCA_015107715.1 Tylochromis polylepis | reverse complement strand
GGGGGACATCTTTTTACTTTTTTAACTTTTAGGTAAAAACGGTGTAAAGGATAGAGAAAACTCAAAATGTCTTGGTCATTCTAATACAAATACAATTTAAGTCTACTGTTATTATCACAAAAAGATAAATTAGGAATTTAAATGTTGAAACAAACCTCAAATCCCTTGTTAAATTATTGTCTTTTGACTAAACAAGTGACTTATCTTAGGAATAAAACGATACATTATGTTACATTTATTATCAATGAAAAATGGTTGACGCACAAAAAAGGTCTTCTAGTCTAATTAGAAAATAATAATAATAAAATCTATGAATAGTTTTAAGATTGATAGCTCTAATCATACTATTTGTCTTCATATTTGTGTACAATAATATTACATGATTAGATAATGTACACAGACTAAGTTAACAAATCCCAGAGGGCCGGGTTGACATTGCCTCAGTATTTTGCTCATGCGTCACAGCTTTTACAGGAAGGTCTGCGGTGAAAGTCAGGTCAAACTGGGCCATCTGTCAGTTGGACTGCTGTTTTTCCATCCATAACCTGCCCAAGGTGTTAAAATGAAAATGACACATGTGACATGTAAGTATGATGTTTGGCGTCAGTGGGAGGCACAGCTCCGGGGTGTCCGGCTGGTGCGCTGTCTAAAAACTTAGACAGGAGCTCAAGTTATGCCTCATTGTTTGGGTGATGTGTGTGTTAGAAAATATGTGTGTCTGTGGGGTGCAATAAAGTACAATATATTTTTCAATGAGTATTTAAGGCCTTAAAGCTAGTGTGTCAATCTTGAAGATATGATCTGTGTTTAACAGTCTGTAAGCGACTTGTTTCACTATCTAGAGTCAATGTCACTGACAATGATGATATCATTGCTGATGTCAAGCAGGAAAAATATTTAACATGTTTGCTAATTTACCTCAGTGCTTTAAAATGCACAATATCTGCTTCATACAGACAAACATAATGCATAGCTGAGGAAGGAAATTTTAATTATTGTTCATTGAATTTTATCAATAATATTTTTTAAACTAATGTTAGAGCACAGATTGCCAACCTTTACTATCAAAAGAGTCGAAATATCTGTATGGAGCTGCAAAACACACCTTATAATAAGTAGGTAAATAACAATTGGCCTTTAATGAACTGCATGTAACTAGTTTGCAGTGGGCTATTTATGATTATTTGACACTTTATTTGGTAAAATGATGAAATGTGTTTTTTAAAAAAAGCACTTTTTAGGGAACAATTGTAAAGTGGTGGAAAAACATATTATAATGTGCTGGCCTCCTTTGACTAGCTATAAAGTTATGTGAAATTAGGCAGCCATAGTTAGGGGAACTCAAGATTAGCCATTACCAGCTATATGTATATATCCAGGCTAGGTACAGCAATTGAGATTCATCAAAATTAAGAGGATAAGGTGTCAGGTGATAAACAAGGGTGAAAAAATGTGTTTAATGACCTGAAATATGCAAGTGTGAAACACATGTGCGAAAAAAAAAGATCAGAACCGGAGCAAATACTTTTTCACAGCTCTGTACAGCACTGCATAGAGTCATGTGAAACCGTATTTGTTCATATAATGCTATATGTCATCAATGAGAGACATACAAAGAACAGCTTTAATATAGTTACCCCAAGCACACACAACCACAGCAGCTCCACCCACCTGCTGTTCAGACCTTTGTTTGTTAGGGGCAGCCAATCAGAAGAAGGTTGGCTTTAAAAGTAAAGGATATGAAAATGGATCATTTCATACAGAGGATGAGTTTAGGGGGTGATAGGAGTAATAAGGATTATTTTAAACTGTGAATCATACAAAGCTACTCTAATGGAAGAGTCCAAGAATAAAGAGCACTGATGTATCTCTTTCTGTGGATTATTTAGACGCAAACACACAAAAACATATCAAATAGGTATTTTGTAACCAAAGCTCTGTTTTTTTTTTCTAAAAAGAGAAATCATCATTAACAAATTTATTTGCTTAACTTCCTTGAACACAACATTATCAAAATAGTCTGTATCATCACTGCTTATTGAAGTATCAGATACTGCCATGTTGTCACGGCACATCATGAGTTAAAGATGAGGAGATTGCAGATTGTTGTGCAACACTGCCGCTTCCCACTGTTGTCAGTGTCTGAGAGGATGGATTTGTGAGTTAGTGAAAGTGGGACTGTTGTCCTTATCTGATCTGCATTTTAGCGTGGAGGAAGCAATCCACTGTCAGCAGCTGCTTGTGTAAACCAGGGACGAAGCTCAGGAAAAGAGGAAGTGTCAGCTTGTGTGCAGAATAAGAGCATTTCCAATTCACACTGAAAGGTTTCTGTAAAGTTCACCTCCTGATGGCTGAGTTTGCCACCAAGAGGCCAAATTTCTGTCCCGTGTAATGTTATCACAATAAGATGATGCATGCACAAAAAAAAAGATTGTTTTTCAGTAAATAAATATGTTGCTCAATGCCTTTCAGTGTGGTCTAAATAACAACAGTGAAAGGCATTCAGTGTAAATGCCTTTGACTCTAAATAACCATAATACATATTTTATCTTTTTTTATTTGATGATAGTAAATTGAGTATATTTAGGTTTTTGGAAAATGTACATTGATCAGTAAACTTACAGCAACCTCTGGATAGGGACCTAAATAATGAGGTCACAACAGAGACAGGGTGAGGAGCTTGGTCATTTGGAAGGGACCTTCAGATCAAAAGGACTCAGTTAAAGTGGTTAAGGCATCTCACTAGGATGCCCCCTTGGTGCCTCCTAGGTGATGTTTTCCAGTTAGCGTCTTGGTGTCCCCCCTGAAAAGCTGGAGGAAGTGGCTGGGGAGTGGGAGGTCTGGGCATCTTTGGTTAGACTTCTGCCCCCGAGACCCGGAGCCAGATTCATGGCAAAAAAGATGGAGGGATGAATGGATCATCATATTGGAATTTAAAGGACTTACTGATTAATTGAGATAATAAATTATATATTAAAGAATATTAAAAACATCATTAGGTTCAATATCAGATTCAAAGTCAAGATTAACAAAAATACCTACTTATGTGGTGGTTTATTTATAATATAGTTAAAGTAAAACCAACATGTCTGATCCTGAATAGACTATATGCCCACCAAACTGAGTTTTGTGCATTTAACAAACCCTTTTTAGTCTTTGTTTCACTTTATTACAAGTCATGAATTTACCAATCATGGTTTCTGGAAAGTACCTAAAAATTACAGTTTACTGTAAATTTGTGTCTTTACCTTAATTGACTGTCAAAACAAGGTAAAAAAGTGAGTCACAAAACAAAAGATTACACTTTTAACTCTTCAGTAGTGCAGATCAAAACTTCACAGACTGAGCCTACATTCGTTCAACTTTAGCCCTGTTTAGAGATCCTTTAGGTGGCATTTGCTCCACAAATAGTTAAATGTACTCTTTGATCCTGCGTAAATGTGGTCTAAAAGAGCACAGTAAGCACTTACAGGTCTGTGCATGAGTCCAGAGCTGTGTGAGAAAGTGCTCTTTGTACTGCTACTGCTGCCGAGTGCCAGCTACTCATCACATGTCACTGGTGAGAAGACTGAGAGAGCAGCTACTAAAAGGTTTTGTGCAGATTCAAACATTTATAATGTTATTTAACTTTTAATTAAAGAGAAAAGGGATTTCTCCAGTGGGTGTATTTGTTTTAGTCAGTTTGCACTGACTTTATTCCTTCTGATCATTTTTATTAATAATGTGCAGTAGCTGAGCAATTTGCCAAGAAGATGTCAAATGAAGCAGAACTACAAAAAAGTAAAATAATAAAATACACGCTGTGTTTACTTAATAAGGTAGAAAAGATTCCAGGAGTTTAATGAGGGTGACAATACATCCAATAACCCAACAAAAAAAAACCCCAACATTAATTAATTTTATTAACATGTTCGCCACATTTCTTCATGCTTGATATTAACTATGTATTTAGTGCCTCATTAGTTTGTTATTCAGTGATTTTGTAAGTTTAGCTCGTCTCAACTAATATATGCAATAAAAAAATTAAATAAATTAAAAAACAAAAACAACCAAAGTGACCCAATATTCAACAGTCACTGTAGCAGTAATTTAAGTCTGGATTTGCCTTCGTGACACAAGCAGGGTCATGTCATCATGGGAGATGAGGAGGAGGAGAAGGAGGGTGTGAAGGCTGGCCTCCTTCCTCCTCATCCCTCGTTAGTTAGGAATTTGTTTACCCTCCGTCTCAAGCCGTGACCTGTAATGGACCACGAAGCCCTCTGGTCAACACAGGATTACCCAAGAGCCTCTCCTGAGGGCGAGGAACACACATGCACATGTGCACAAGCTACATACTGGGCGATAGGCCGCCTAAGCCCTACTGATAACAACCGTTACTAATGGCAATTAGCCCATTAGATCCTTGTTAATGCTCAATGACTTAAAGATAGTTTGGGTGAATGAATCTGGGAGTATTTGGTCAATGCGGCCTATCTCGTTTTACCTCTTTGTCCTTTTTAGAAGATATAAATCCCTGTTCAAACAGCAGTTGATGATGATTTCCTCACAGTTTACCAGGAGTGATGTGGTTTGAGGAAGTTGGTTGATGAGCGCGTTAACATTTATGGCATGCAAAACATTAAGAAATGAATATTGGAGAAGAAAGTACTGCCTCTATGTTTGACTTAGGAAATGAAATTAATCAGCAGAAATGACCAAATTCTGTATCAGACTGGGATAAGAGCTCATTATAACTCAACAGAAAGAATTTCATACCTTATATCAAAGGTCAGAAAATAAATCCTTTTAATTAATATAAGGCAGCCCACCATAGCTTGCTATAACGGCAAGTTTTTATGGTAGTTTACATTTCCATTTTTAACAACTACCATTTATCCACCAGAATACACAGACTGCAGAGCTGAACACCAGGAGCCAGACTACCTGAGTATCTAACTAAGTACCTACAGCCTAAGTGGTGATCTTTAAATTTTGTTGGTGTGTTCAGTGTCTGTCCGCCTCGAGCTCCATTAGAGGACTTTGTGTTAATCCGACAGGGATTCTGCAGCCCCCCCCTGCCCACTGGCCCCAGGCCTCATGTGTAGGAGATAGGATGGCCGGGGATGGTATGAAGGCTTGGAGGGAAGCCCAAACACTGCTAAAATAACTCACTAGCCCCCCCGCATCCTTTCTGTGTGCAAAGACAACACACACATACCTGTTTGATGAATAGGAGTTTCTGCCTGGTCTGCACTGAAAACACCTTGGAGTGACTCACTCTGTACACACAGACAAAGGAGAAGAAGAAGAAGAAAGCACATACATGTAAAAATGGGGAGTGTTTGTGTTCCCTCATCAAAAATATTTGCCTACTGTTTAATACAAGCAGCTCTATAAAGGCCAGACTTGTACTGAACCATGTTAAGGAGTTGATTTCCCCTTGAAGGATGTAAAAGGATAACGCCTTTGTGAATATTTTGCCCCTCTTTCAGTCAGGGTCAGTGCTTTTCCCGGGTCAGATTGTTGACAGCTAAGTCCTCACCCACACAGGCGTAGAGACCAGTCGGCAACTAGCTGTCAACCACGGGGAGGGAAAAATGCGTGTTTGCCAACCAGTTTCTGAACAGTTGCTGCCAGTCAGTGGGTAAAAGTGGTTGCAAACAGGTGTCCTGCATGGAAAAATTTCTTTTGCTTGCTTTGGTCACCTCCAGTTTGCATGGAAGACAGAGAATGTTCATCTTCAAAGGAAAAATTGTGCCTTTCTGCTGCAGCCAACACATTTCAAAAGGCACAACTTTTACTTTGAAGTTAATGTGCTCCGTTCCCAGTCTCAGAATTTGAGCTCAATGCCATAGATGACTTTGCACTTTGACTTATTGGTGTTGCAGAGCCGTGTTTCCCCAGGTACAGGGCTTTGCAAAATTTTATAGCTATACAGCTTTTTGGATGTAATCACTTTTTATTCACAGGCATTTTGATCAATGTAATTTAACTGACATAAAAAAAACAAAAAAACCTAACTACTAAATTACTATGTAATTATGTTGCTTGGTCGCATGTAATTGGTTGTATTGTCAAATATAGCATAATTAAAACATTACTCTTTTTTTGCCAGTGCAGTAATTTGTAAAGATTCATCATATGATTTATCACTAAAATATTGATCTGAAAAGTAGATATTTTAAGAAAAACTGCTGGAAAAGGGCAAAACAATTGCAATCCTCTGTATAAAAACAAACAAACAATCTCCTTACTGAGATACCACTTTGATTAGAGGTAGTAGTAGTAGTAGTAGTATTTATTAGTATTTATATCTGTAATGTTGCATGTTGGGAACATTTTCTGCATCATAAACAAGAAGAACATGACAGTATGAAAATGTCTTGTCTGCGGATGGTGACCTGAGTGAGAGCAAGTGCAGAGGTAGAGGAAGGGTGGGGTAAGTGGGTAAGTGACAGCTACCTTGTGACGGAGAGGAACGGATGAATTATGGGACTTTTGCATCAAGCCTGGTGGTACGGTTGCACAAAGTAAACTTCTTGGAAGGGAGTTTCCCTTTAAAATGTGTTCATTGGAAAAACAAGCTGGGTCTGAAACAAAGAGTAAACAAATGTAGATGAATAGGTGGACGACATGTTCTGTTTGGTGGGGCGAGGAGTGGTGAGTGAAAAGCAAAAAAGAAAAATGCAGTCTGACATTTTTTATTTCTTTTTTGAAGAAGTTCACTGTCATTTCGTGCTAAGTGAAAATATCCACTGATGCACTCTTTAAAATGTGCTTTACTCCAAAACAAAGCATATAGCAGTTAAAGGGAGATGTCTTCAAGAAGATTTTGTGACAAATATGAATATTCAGGGGAGAGAAGTTCAAACTGGGCAAATGACATGAATGCTTGTACAGTATAGGCAAATACAACTGAATAAACACTTGCACAGAGGCCTTGCTATTCAACCATTTACAACACTTAAAGTCATAATCAGCTTTTACTTTCCTCTAATGAGACTGATGCTCAAGTGAGGAAAAATCTTTTTTGAACAAAGCCTACAGTATCTGTAAGAAGCCGTGGGTGCTGCAATGTTTATCAAAGGACTCGGCTGTTGTCAAAAAGACAGATAGTCATCCTTTGTCAACATTATTTTACGTAATGACCCTCATTATTTATTTGGTGACTACAGTTGGACTGACCTAATGTAGGCTCCAGCACGTTTCTCAAAGCTCTGACAACGGCATTCTCTCTAATGACGCATCCAGCGTTTCACCAGGGGCATGCACTGCATGAGAATCCAAGCGTGAAACACCCTAAAGCAACAACAGCTAAGCAAAGGCTTTACGTGACGCTTTGAAGTGCATTTCATCAGGAGATTACCGACAGGAGGAGGAGGAGGGAAAAGAAGATTGCTCTGAATTTACCTCACAGTTTTCTGGCACACTGTATACATGGAAAAAAGCACTGAAATATGAATTGATGAAAAGATTTAGCCGTTTTAGACAGTTTAGCCCTGTCACTAGTCTGGTCATGGTAACTGGTGTCGTGAGCAAAATAGTGATAAAGTATATTTATGCAAAAAAATATGTAAATCATCAAAGTTCTCTAGAGAAGTGAAAACTCATGTTCGTTTGAATGCAAGTGAACACACTCTCAAGAAGCACGACATTAAAACTTAGATTCCTTCAGTTGTTAATGTTTTACACAGCTAGAGCTCATAAAACAAGAGCAATAGCTCAAATGCCAAAGCCCTCAAATGCGTATGCTGTTTTGAGTCCGCTGTATTATCTGCGTGCAGGTCTGATTTCGGGTCAGTCGTGACGCTCTGCGTTGCAGTGCTTCATCACTGCACTGTGCAGCAGAGATGTTCGTCTGACCAGAAAACTCTGGTCTGAAGTACGGAGCACGCTTTGATGTGAGCCTAATATGGCTTGTAAAAAGGGGGATCCTGCACTTTGAAGTGTTGCCTGACGCTGTCCAGACACAACTGCCTAAGTGTATGTGTGTATGTATGTGCAGAACTTGGGCTGTAGTAGGTCTGTGAATGTCATCCCAGACTTATAAAAAAGTGATGTAAACATTGGGAGAAAGGCCTAGATAGGAGAGAGGTCATGAAGGAGACTGCTGTCATAGACCAGGTTATTATGTTCTGCAGAGCATCCACTAATTCTTTTATTTAAATTTTTGTATATAATTGAACCATTAGTGAATTATGAGCTGATTTTCCACCCAAATTTAGGGCAGATTTAAAGAAAAAAATGCAAATAAAAAGCAGACTATGTACTTAATTGCTTTGCGCAAATATTAGAAGTTGCTCCAGCAAGTTGAGGAACTGCTGGAGGTAACTCCCAAATCAGCTACCATAAATCATTGCAAGAAGAAGAGGAAGAAATCAAGGAGAGGCTGCAATATACTGACACAATTAAATAGCAGTAAAACATTAAACATGGTAAAAAATAGGATTAGTAATTTAATCTATTTGACTTTTTTTCTAGTATTTCATGCATTTTGCTCCAAATATTCTGAAAGAACAACATGGAAATGGAGAAAGCATCAGCTGGATGAAATGTACATTTCGACTTTGCACTGGTTTCTATGAGCATTATTAAGCATGATTCTTGTTTTGTTCATTATTTTACACTTTAAACTTACCGTTTTCCCCCATGTATCGATTGATTTATTTTCTATTTTTAGATAGATTGGTTTAAGTTTTTCCTTCTGAACATCAATCAGTATTTCCAGATCACATTAGAGTTAACTGGGCAACTGAGAAATTATGGCCACAACTTGATAATATTGTAATACATATGCCATCATGTTGGCAAAGTGATTTTTTTAATCAAAACACCAATAACATTCAATCACTTTGATTGGGTATAAGGGGAGAAAAAGACAGAGAAACAAAAACACAATAAACAGCAAGAAGCTGAGAGTTTGTCTTTTAATTCGCACTTTCCAACTCTCATGTTTTGATTTTTTTAATCGCATATAATTGCAATGCTATGTTGCATGTCTGTATCTTACCAAAAAGCAAACAGGCTTCATATCACAAAAACAGAAATCTCTGTAATATTTTGTACACATGTAAACATTAAACTTAAAAAGTCTGTGACTGTCTTAATATATGATGGTTTGCAAAGACTTTATCTGACCAAACAAAGGTATTTTTTTTTAACTATTTTATGGACCAAAGGGATCCTTTCACTGTGTAATAAGCTCAAAGAAAGATAAAGAGCTGTAACGACAGACATAAAAACCCCAAAGACCTTCAGATAATACATTAAAAAGGGAGTTACTCAGCCTTGGCTCTTCACAGCCAAGTTATAGCACATATTGAAAGAGTTGTGACTTTGAGTGTGTGCAGTATATCGTAGTGTTAGTTGACACCAATTATTAGAAGTAGAAAAAAACACCTTTAGCTTGCAAAAGTGTTAAAAATTCACTATGAAAAAAATGTGAAGACTAAGAACATTAACATTAACTTTTAGGCAGATTCCTGCAGGCAGGACCTGGGAGTTGGTGTGTTTGGCAGGGTGTGGTGTATAGGAGCCGGGGGCTGGAGTGTATAGATCACAGTGCTAGTGAGGAGGAGGTCAGGGCCAGTGCAACTAACTCTTCTACTGATTGTTATGAAGGGCCATGTGTCAGCATCCATCTGACCACTTTATAACTCTTGCCTGTTCCCTGCGCCTCTCTTGCCAAAGGTCCTAATGCATTCTCTTTGACCTTGCTGGTGTAAATCAAATATCTGGCCTCAGATCTTGTCGAGCTGCATGGTGCTCTGTGTGTGTGTGCAGGGGTGTGTGTATAAGGGAAGCTATGTGGGCCTGAGCAAGTGAAAGAGATTTAAGAAAAGAAGGAAAGGAGAATAAAGTTTTGTTACTGCTGCTCTCGAATGAGCTAACCAACCTAAAAATAGCGGATACCAGCAGCAGGAGCTATGCCAGAGGTATACAAACATTCAGTCACATATATTTCACATCTTAAAAATAAAAAGATAAGCCTTTGATAAGATAAAAATCCTACGGTGAAGTCTGAAATGGAAAGAACTTGGTGGGGTTTGGGTGATGGTAATGGTTTGGATTAAAATAGGTACTTAGCAGAGTGTTAGTAAGATTAATGAAATGGTCAGTGCTAAAGGAAATAATGCTGACAATCGGCTTAAAAAAGGAAAAGAACAGTCGGCTGCATTAAAGTGCAATATGGTGTTGGCCGCTCCACTAACCTCCATTACCCTGCACAGACTTTTTGGCTCTGCAGCTGTGTCACCAAACTTCCTGCTTTGCTCCAAATATAATTTAAATATAGCCTTTTAAGAGTGCTGTCTTTTGGAAAAATGTTGATTGATTTGGCCTCATGCAACCACTTAATGGTGCTTACCAACAGAAGATAACCATTGTTCATCATACCAATGGGGCCTTTTTAATGGGAAGTCTCCATGTTCAGTGAGGAAAAGCTTGCATAGTCGGTTTTTTCAAATTTTTCACTGGGAAAACTTCTAAAGACACAGAAAACAATGCTGGCAACGGCATTTCTATTGTGCTCATTTACACAGGCAGAAGTAAACAAAGGTTAGCTCTGACCTGTGATGGCCAGAGATGGCTAGTGATCAGAGCCAAACAGGAAATGTGTCAGTGTAGGACATGGGAGACACACTGAATATTCAGATGCACACTGAGTGTATTTTATTGAATAAAAATGGATTGTGTACTCTTCATTTTTATTAAAAAAGATACTTCTGGTAGTTAGTACAATCACCTCACAGCAAAAAGGCCCTGGGTTCAAATCCAACTGTCCAGATGGGACCCTTCTGTCTGGAATCTGGATATTTTCTTCGGTCTTGAATCCAAGGTCATAATTTGGCATAAACAACATGAAAGCATGGATTCATCTAGCCTTGTATCAACAGTTCAGGCTGCTGCTGTGGTGTAATGAATTGGGTAATAATAACTGAGCATCATTTATACTCCATAGCCTACCTGATTGTTGTTGATGTCCATGTCCATCCCTTTATGACAGAGTATCCATCTTCTGTTAGCTGCTTCCAGCAGGATAACACAGGATGTCACAAAGCTCAAACAATCTCAAACTGATTTCTTGAACACGACAGTGAGTTCACTGTACTCAAATGGGCTCCACAGTCATCAGATCTCAGTTCAATAAAGCGCCTTTGGAATGTGGTTGAACAGGAGACTGACATCATGAATGTGCATCCAAAACACCTGCAGCAACTGTGTGATGCCATAATGTCAATATGGTTGAAAATCTCTGATGAATGTTTCCAGCACCTTGTTGAATCTGTGCTATCTGTGATTAATTAGGGCACTTCTGAAGGCAAAAGGGTAAAAAAAAAAAAGTCCCCCAAAATGAATGGTTTTTACCAACAAAATAGCAGACAGTCACAGGTCAGTGACAGAAACTAGCCAAGTTTGACAGGAACTTGGCTAGTTTCTGTCCAAAGCTGACATCAACTTCTGTCAGTGATGGACTTTTAATGTGGCGAGACATTAAATTTCCTGTGACACGGTTTCACTTTTTAATCAATCAACAGCAAACACTTTCACAAATGTACCATACAACCACATCAATGTCTGTAGCTCAGAGAAAATGGACTTTAATAGTTAGTCCAAGCAAAAAAGAACTGACATTTAGCCATGAAAACTACAGATGGTTTTATCCTCAGATTAGTATTTTGTAAGAAAAAGCACTGAGACTATGAAAGTAAAAAAAAAGAAAAAGAAAAAGAAAAAGAAACAAGATCATTTTAACAATGACTCTATCTTGCTGCCTTTGTATTTTTAAAACTACTACTTTGGCATTAACATACAATAAAAACACACTGTCTAAATCTAGAGTCAAATGTCTTGGTGCACTACTGGCCTGTAAGTTTGGGTGTGTCTTAAAATAACTCAAAGTAGATTTATACACTCCTGGACAAACATGTCGTGCACGCAAAGCCCGCCTACTGAAATACATCACATACAGGATTTACTCCTAAAACAGCAAGGTAGCAGTGGATCCATCACAACAATGATGTGAAATAGGGTAAACATATCAATAATAATAACAACGGCAACCTTTCTTTTGTGGATAGTTTCCATGTCATTATGTCTACGATTGCCAGAAACTCTGCTCTCAGCATTCCCAGCATTCCCATGTAGCTCTTGACCTCTGACAGCCTTAAATTATTAACATTCCCATATGGGCTTAAACCCCCTGATCGCTGCTTGCAGCTACACTTTTCATGTGTTTTTCATATTACCGCAAGAATTGACACAGAAGATAAATATCTTATTCCTAATCAGGGCCTGTGTGTGTTTGTATTTTAGGCCTCTGTCTTCCTGTTTATCTGTCTTGAAAGTCCCACAATCATGTACTAAATTTTGCTTTTTGGAAAACTACAGCCAGAAAACTCTTCATCTATCATGCCCATGCCCTTGCAGTCTTCTCAGTGAACACCTGAGGCCAATGGGGGGCAGTAGTTTGCCTCTTTCTGCTGTAAAAACAGTGACTCAACTTTCTGCTGCCGTCTTTGTATCCAGCACCACTGACAGCACACAGGGGCCAACTGCACAATGGGTTATGAATGAGCTCCCATTCATCACAATTAATCAGTGGGCCAAACCCATTAACTGTCAGCCGGAGGACGAGTTTGTCTTTGTAAGAATGACAGACTGCTTGACTGTTCAAATGCTTGAGACAGCCTCAGTCAGTCGAGGAAAAGTGGGTTTAAACAGAGCTGGGATCTGTTTGTTTATGGGTTTTTGGAAAAAGTCATTCTTCTTTGTAGTTTGTTCAAAGAACCTTTAAAGATGTTTTTTTTTTAATTTTGTTTTTAATTCTGAACAAAACCTGCTTTGTAATTTGATTAATTGAAGACTACCTCTGCCTCATTTCAGACCTCAAACAAGCTTTTTAAAGTATATTTTGAGATACATATAGTAATTTTTTCATGCACTGGTACTTTTTACTCTAACGCTCCACTGCATTTTAGAAGAAAATATTGATTTTTTTAGCAGTTTTCCAGATTTCAGAGTAATTTTTACTTATAAAACAAGATAAAATGTGAAACACTGTAACCACTTGATGTAACAGGATATTAATTTGTGAGAATAAACTCAATTTAAATACAACAAAACAATAAAAACAACAGAATTAATTTGTCAAATGAATACATACTCTGAAAGAGTCCACCATGTAGAATGACGTCTCTTTTAATGTGAGTTTCATTTATCAAAGTCTATTACTAAGTTGCTAAAAGTGAAATGACCTGTGCTGTATTTTTGTAACTTTTTCCTTGAGTTTTACATATTTTGAGTTTTATATGACATATAATTAGATTTACAGCACATGAGCATCATTACTTTCAGTAAACATTTGCCTAAGAATATTTAGCATAGCGTGACAGTTATCCCAGACTATAAAAAGGTGGGGTGAGGGCATTACCATATCATTTTGCATGATTTTTGATTAAAAGAAGCATGGATCCACGCGATCCAGTATAGCACATGCTTGGTCAATAGCCCATTGGTAAAATCTTAAAAGAGGAAGTCGAATGATAAGTATTTTAATCAATTTTGAAAGAATGTCTGTAACATGTCTGAGTGCCCGAACTTCAAACTCTCAAAGTCTTCCTCAAACAAAACTAAATCTATCTTCTTTTCTGTTTTTTTTCTCCTCACTTTTCTCCCTCCATAACAAACACCACATAATGATTTTGGGTATCTGGTAGATCAAGCAGGGTTATGCCAGCAGCTGTGTGGTGGTTGCTGGGTTGCCAAACCAAACAGAGGGGGGCTCTCAAAGTCACCTCTGCCCAAACATACACCTAATCCTTCCAGCACCGGCCAGATCACAACTCTCAAAATGCACAAGACAGTTTAAAAATAGAGAAGGAGGACAAAGGTCAAATCTACAGAGGGATTTAAGGCCTTATCATTATCACGGAACAGCAGAGCCGAGCTGCAGCCCTGAGAAAGTGCCTGCCTCTGTGTCTACCAGAGCTGGAGGCAGGACGGGAGGCCTCTGCATGACTAACAGCAGGCAGCAGGAGGGGAGACAAAGTAAACGTCCACACTGACCCAAAGCTTTTTTTTTTCTTTTTTTTTTAAACCAAGGTTAAAAATCTAACCTGTAATTTTGGGTAATATAATTACAAGTATCTTTACTTCTGCTTTGTGTATTTTATAGAGTCAACACTAAAGGCCTACTGCTGCACCTTTAACCTCAAAAGAAGATCCTCAGCAGCCCTAAATGTCACGTTTTTATGTTTGGCCTATTTCACGCGAAGCTGCCAATATCACATGTGCATATACAGCAAACTTCAAACTTCAAGCTCACACGCAGACCTCAAATAAAATAATCATTAAAGTTTGATAAACATACGCGCCTAAAGGTGACTGTCTATCTGCTCTAAAATAAAAAAAACTGTCAGAAGGCCTTCCTACTTTAGTCTACATTTAGAGTAAAAGCGTGCATTCATTGAGCAGGGCCTGCTTTTAACTCCAGGAAAATACTTGGACAACAGGAAAAACACTACAAATCCAATCAATCTCAAATAGATTGTGAAACGTTCACAAAACATCTATTATCTATAGTTTAAAAAAAACAAAATTAAAGTGTCATTTGCCATGCAGTGTATTATGTTCCACTAACAGCAAACTCTAGTAGAGGTCAGTTCTTCAGATACAGGTTGTACAGTATAACAGGACATTAACATTTCTCACAACATTTAAACTAACTTTAAGGCAGGCTGACACAGGACGTTCTTGTATGAATGTATGAAAAACTGGGGTGACTTATTAAAGTGTTAAATTTAAAAAAAAAAAAAGAAGAATATAAAATCAGGTTTTTCCTCACTGGTCAACTGAATATGAGTGAATATTAGTAAAATGGAAAAATGCTGAATCTTAGTTGCAAGGAAGCAGATGGCAGTCACGCAGTTGTGTACTTGTGTGTGAACTTCATGTTATCAGCAATTCTCAGTATGAAGAGCACTTAAGGGCTGATGAAAAGCACTTGCACAGACCATTGAGGAGTGGAGAGAGAAATCCCAGCAACCATATCAAATACAAGCAGTCAGGGTGCCTCGAGCACCGGCTCTGGGCGCAGAGGAGGGATGCAGAGCTGCTGATGAACACACGTTGGAAGAACACTAAATGAGGTTTATTGGTTTGTTCAGTTTGTGTTTTTACGACAATCAGTTCTGTTTTCATATTCATATTTATTTGGGCAAAAAACATCATACAAGCATTTCTCTGCAGGTATTTTATATATGTAGTTTCAGTACTTTACACTCCAATAAGTGCATTATATTTGGAGTACATTCAAATGATGAAAAAAAAAAGCAGTAAAATACGCATTATAAAGCGAAAAGCAACTGAGCTAAGGTTACCTTGCTGCAAACTGAAAGAAAAAACATTTTCTGCATCAATCAGAACCTTTTCCCTCTTGATGACAGTGAAATCCCACATAGCCCCATTATGGTGAAGCTGCAGCACAGCTTTACTCCAACCAATTGAGGAATTTGATTAAAATTCTCTGGTTTTGTAACTAGTTGGCGAAAGTGACCGCAGTGATATTAAATCAAAACCTATTGACATACACTCATTTTTCCTTTTTTTTTTTTAAATGAAATCTTTGGCACACCAGTGATAATTCTGCAAGGCTTTAGCCACACCATGAGCAGTTAGCAGCTGGTTTATTATCACCTTGTTGTAGCTTAGTGTGTATACATACACTGTATACAAAGTTATTACAGACATGAAAGCACTTAAGCCCACTGAAGGAAAAAGGGTGTTCAGAGGCTTGATAAAAAAAATCTCCGTTATTTCAAGGGGAGTTGAGGGCTTTATTGTTAGCTTTTGGCCACAAAGCTGGAGTCAGAGATGCTTTAAAAGTAAAACTCGAAAGCTGACCTTTAGGCCTCAATCAAAAACAGACCTTTGGTTAAAAATGAAGGGGGAAAGAAGGAGGGGAGAAGAATTTACCGCCCTTTAAGACAAAAAAAGTAGCCGAAGAAGAAGAAAGAGACTTGGCTCTATGTGAGAAAGACATCATAAGGTTTGTTCAGAAACAAAAAGAAGGGAGCTGAGCAGATGGAGATTTAAACCTGCAGCAGAAACCTCAGCAGTTTGATTATTGCCAGTTTTTCATTTTGCACTAATAATTGATAATTTTACTGCATTGTTTTAAAATAAGAGAAAAAGAACGAAAAAGACAAGCGTTCATGTCAGCAGTCTACTTGGTTTAATTACACTTATTTTAACTTCCTGCTCAGCTTTTGAGCTAAAACGCCAAACACGTTTAATTTGACATGGCACTAATAAACAGACCACTGGTTAACCCGTGCATGCAGTCTACCCACGGAGGCTGTTAACTTTTCCATGACAGCCTTTATTTGCGCTGTAATTGTGAGCCACCACTAAAAGCTGAAAATTATTTTGTGCAAGAAACGGCGACTATAGCGACGCTCCATATGCGTCTTCATCCATTTTAATATCGCGACAAGTGAATTTCCCCTCTTTGAAATAAAAAGCCACCAGCAACGCCAAACGACTAAAAATCTTATGAGCTAATTTGCTTGGAACAAAAATCGGCTTTCCACGAATGATTCAAACAGGCATATAAAGGCAGAGAAATCCGACGTTAATTGAACCTCGTTGACATTTTCACTCTTCACGCTTGTTAATATTCATTGAAAAATAAAAACAAAGAAAAAACCTTTAATCAAAAGGAAACATTAACAAGAGACGCTTTTTATTTAACCAGAGAAGACATCGGGATTAAAAATAAAATTAGGATGACGTTTAAACAAAGTGGAGGAATTTAAAGGGATTAAAGCCAAAGTAAGATATATTTTTTTAATTAATGAAAAAAAAAAAACTGTGACACGTTGTCAGATTCGGGCTCAACTAAACTTAATTTATCATGGAAAAATAAAAAGAGACATTTAAATGGATTACTGTTTTGTCAATTACAGCTGAAATAGTCGTTAAAACGTCCTTACTAAATCCAACTGTAACTGTAAGTAAGTAAATAAATACATCGTACGTTTCTTTATAAGACTTTTTTATACCATATTTCTAATCGAAGGAAAAATATCTAAAGGAATTCTAAATATTCAACATAGAAAAAATATATACAGCCTAAAGTTTAATGGTCTTAAAAAGTGCCTGCGTGATTTATTTTATTTTATTTATTTGTTATTTATTGTGGGCATTCATGTATTTATATTTCTTCCTGAGTAAAGGAACTAATGCTTCTTATTTCTTACACACTCTTAGAAAATTAGGCTACTTAAACCATGTCAGTTTAAATGTCCACTTTCCCTCTCCAATCAAAGAACCGGAAACAGAAAAGGATGGGAAGATAGGCAAAATAAACATTGCTTGCATCTCTTATCATATTCTAAAATATTACAAAGGAACCTCCTTATTTACAAGGAGCAGAAAAATACCATACTTAACGAAAATAATACTGGGAGAACATAATCACGCACTTCAGTGTTTCTGACCCCCAAAATGGCAGAAAATTAGTCCCAGAGTGCTGCGCGGAAGAAATAAAGCCTTACAAGATGAAACCGTTTCGTTGTTTTGGTTCTCACAGAAAGAAGAGGAGAGAGATTATGGTCCGAAAACATGAGGCCAGAGGAGCAAGGAAGATAAAAAGAGTGCAAATATCAGAAGTGATCATCTAACAGAAGCCAGAGGAGGCAGCAAATGTCACCTGATCTGATGGACACGGATCGCTTTCCAGGCTTTAAACCTCAGTCTCCAGCTGAGGACGCCTTATAGACATGAATCATCCCTGTGTGTGTGCGTGTGTGTGTGTGTGTGTGTGTGTGTGTGTCTTCCTGGAAGGAATTCAAGTATCTTAACTCATGGTCTTAATGTTTGAAATTATTCTTAGGAAACTGTGTTTTAAAGTCTGAAATGTGTACGTCGATGCCCGCTGTTATAATTAGACCCATTATATCTATCATTTCAAAATAAATCAGATCGTCTCTTTTTTGGAGCCGATCTGATCTCGAGAACTTTCAAAAACTTTATAAACGTGCATTTATTTATTGAGCTAAATCAAATTAAACACATTAGTATGAATGATTTGCAATTTAGTCAGTTTTTATTAGAAATACATCAAATGCCAAAATGTAACATAATTTTAGTGTTTATACAAACCCAACACCAATGTATATTTTAGGGTAATATCACTGTACAATGCAGTGAAATTAATGTTAAAGTTCTTTCTTTAATTTGTATTATTTTAATCTGTTTATTTATACTTATATTAAAAATTAATTTAAAAAAAATAGTGCAATGTGAAAGCTGTTCTGAATTGACCCTACGCGCAACTCTACTTGTGCTGCAAGTACAATCTTTTATTGTTCAGGCTTTAATAAAAATGCAGACAGCAAGAGATGGCTATAAATCCCTTTGCAAAGAGCAGTGAAAATTACCAGGAAGCATGATTTTAAAGGAGATAATGCTAAAAAATAAATAAATTCTAAAAACCAAACAGCACGCTTTACAGAGCGAAGGGGTGAAACAAAAACAACAAACAAATAAAAAGAAGAATTTCAATGATGTAATAAGGACTTTAAATTTATACTGAAGTCTCCCACTATGTTAGAGCACAGTCTTACCTCCAAACAGGCAGACAGAGTGCTTTATAATAGAGTCCTTACTGTCTTATAAACCCTGCCAGGCTGTTCGCTGGGCCAGCAGAGTCATAAGCCTCTCTCTCTCTCACACACACACACACACACACACATACACACACACACATACACACACGCACGCACACACACGCACAGAGAAAAGCTCTGCCTGCCTTCTATAGGAGGCTTGTGCAGCAGATGTGGGGTCAGCGCTGCAGGGCCTTACATAAGGCCTTGACTGAGCCGAGCTGATCTTTTATAGCACTAAAGCCTCAACCTGGATCCTTTAATATTGTTTAATTAGTTTTAAATTAAAGCAATAATTACAAATGAATTCAGTTCAACCAAATAGTCCTAATAAGATTCATTAAAAAAAAAATCTTAAAGATTAGCAGATGCGTTTGCGGGGATGGGAAAAAGACAATAGACGTGCGAAAAACTTTGGATGTAGAGTGGAAACATGTCATCCGAAGCGTGTTTGTGCATTTTAACTTGATTACCTTTTTTATGTGAGCATATAAAAATTGAAATCCTTCACAGCTTTGGAATACGAGGACCTAAAACCTCATGTTTCGCTTATGTCAGTACTGGTCCAAACCCTTTTAAGGCCATTATGCAGGATTTTGTGTGGGTTTTTTTTGTTTTTGTTTTTGTTTTATTTTTGTATTGAATTTGCTGAGCCTGGAAGACTTAAAAAAAAAAAAGACTATAAAATCCTGGAATGTGTCTTTAAATATGTAAAATGCCCCAAAATAATTAATAAAAAAAAATACAGGACCCAGCAAAAATGTACATATTGATTAGGTTTTTTCTCTGACCCCATGGTTGCTAATGAGCCACTGAGTTTACTCATCTCTAGACCCAACTGCTTTTTGTTCTTTTATGGTCCAAAGTAAAGGATTAGCGTTAGTTAGAAAAGTAACCATGGCAGCATAATTACAAGCAAGTGTTGAGTTGTATTGTTTATCCAAAAGTGCACCAGTTTCCAAAACATGTTACCATTCCTACCTGACTCTTAGTGGCGAGGCAAAGCCTTCAGTGTGTCTGGCTCAGGCGGCGGGGCGTTTAAGATCACAGCTGCTGCAGAGCTGGGGGGAAGGCACCCAGCTAATGCAGCCAATTAAAGCCTAATCCAGTGATGAAGCATTGTCTCAGGAAGATAACTGAGCTGCTAAGTGGCACTGCTAATGACAAGGGAGAGGTGGAGATCACTGCTGGATAATGCTGAACACCCTGTCTTTATGGAACACAATCAAATGAAAACAGTGTGACAGCAAGAAAACAGAGGTAGAGGTCTGGAGAACACAGCTGGATGCTACTAACAGGAAGCAGGAAATCTGACAAATTTGCCAATTTTGGGTTGGGTTTTTTTTTTTTTTTTTTTGGGGGGGGGGGGAACATGTTT